>MVAI01000052.1:0-85664 GCA_014825565.1 Phaffia tasmanica | reverse complement strand
TCCCCCCCCCCCATTCATTCACTCACTCACTCACCCACTTACTTTTTTTTGGACCTTCCATATCTCATCAAACCCCCTCTTTGTTTATGTTCTTTCCGTCTTCATTCGTTCATGTCTCTTTGTTTATCAAATCTTTGTCCTTTCCACCCAAGTCTTC
This sequence comes from Phaffia tasmanica, assembly GCA_014825565.1. Classification (NCBI taxonomy): domain Eukaryota; kingdom Fungi; phylum Basidiomycota; class Tremellomycetes; order Cystofilobasidiales; family Mrakiaceae; genus Phaffia; species Phaffia tasmanica. The sequence continues at coordinate 85,507 of MVAI01000052.1, read as the reverse complement.
ATAGCAAGGTGCTCCATTTCTTTCGCTCTTATCATTCATGTAGGATTGACCATCTTCTTGCGCACGCTCTTTACGCTCCTTGATCGAAGAACGCAAACAAGAAATGGAAGGAAAAAAAAGGAACAAGAGAATCATGATCTTTAAAAACGTCCTCTGTCTGAGAATCACACAAACACACATGGTATACACAAAAATTAACCAAAAGATGATTTACGAACGACAGGGAGAGCGACGTCCCAATCTCCCTTGATCACACTTTGTTCCCGCCCGTCCATCCATGCACAAGAGTACCACAAAGGAAAAGGCGAAATGAAAATCTCGGGTCAGGTTTTGACAAACAAAAAGAAGAAAAACACAACGAGGTAAAAAAGAAAAAAGAAACGAACCTTTTCAGTCTCCAACTCCTTATGATCCCGACCGGACCAGCCACAACGACGCCGACGGTCAAGAACATAAAGGTCGCCGTCGTCGTTGGCATCTCTGGTAGTAACGACTTGACGGTCAATCCGAACAACGCTGTTGCTATAGGGGCTGTGTATATTGGCTTAAAAAATTACAATCCGGTGTCATTTCGTTTCGGCAAACACAAACGAGAGCAGAACACATGGTGAGCATGAAGAATCAGAGTCCTGGAAGCTTAAAAGAAAATATAGATAAAAATCCTTACAGGAATTTGCCGGAAGAATATTGGTCCAAACGCAAAGGATAAGATCGAGTACAAGACGAGAGCAAACACATGAGTGTTTGTGGGTAACCTAGAAGCAAGAACGACCGAGGCTGATAAAGAAGAAGTCAACGCCAATGAGGAAGACAACCTTTGAAAAAGAAAAAGAAAACTCTAGTCAGCGTCCTAAACCCCTACAGATAAAAGAGACGGTAGACAGGAAACAAAGCAAGGCAGAACGAACCGCTTTGGCTCTCCGATATCTCTTCCGTGATCGCCCAAAAGTAAGCCCAACACGAACAAGCCACCGGCGAGAGGCCAGATCGAATCACTCGTCGTTGCTTCCGTGAGAGTTCGTAGGATAGGGGCTAGTGCGTGAAGAAGGAGAAGGCTTATGATGGATGACCGCAAGGGGAACTGGCCTGTATATACACCGGTGTGTTTTGTGAACAGATCGACGACATACACTTTCAGCTGGAGATGAAACAATATAGCCAAGACAACGAGAAACAGACAAACCCTGACGACTGTTTCTTAGCCACCATACTAGCCAACCGCCGAATCCAGCACCAAGACTTGCTATGATAATGTATCCCGGATCGATCTGTCCAATGAGCAGACCGTGAAATACGGCGATGAAGAGAAAGCATACGGAAAGTGGAATGGAGAGTACAAGGCTGGACAGGATAAGTGGACCAAGCGTTGGTTTGGGAGGTGAAGAAGCTGATATGGCATTAGTAAGAGAGGAGATAGAGATGGATCAGTTATGGTCAAGCCGTCTGGAAACGAAAGAGAAGAAACGAGGGTTTCCTTATGAGAAAGGGACGAACAGGCTTCTCGGAGGACATCAAGAAACGTCTGGTCTATATGATTGTCAGGAAACCTCTGACGCCTAAATAACTGTCTTTCCCATTTCTCATCAACCTGTTCGTTCTGGTCAAGGGCGTAATCATAGTCTCTGTCTGTTATTTCCTGATTGTATTTGACGGCTGATAGATCGTGTAATCCATTGGGTATAATCAATGGGGTAGGACAAGCCGGCCGTTCACGTCCGCCCGAAAGTACTATTAAGGAGGGGCAGGAGGTTGAAGAAGAGGGGAAGGAAGAAGAGGTCATGGGACTGTGTGTCTTGAAAGAGGAGCATGGTCCTCAACTAGGAAGAGCAAACAAAGAGGTCTGACCAACACTCGGATGGAGTGTGTTGTTGAAAGTCAAAAGATGGTGGTGGTAGCAGGTTAATTTCTTAAATTTTGATTTTCAATGTTTCCTTCTCGACGTGTCCATGACGCATTCTTGCGCTGAACGTTTGTCTGCTTCGTCGTTGTACGTGCATCCCCAGTCATTCATCTTACACATTTGATGGGCTAATGTATGTTCTATATTATCTCTTTTTCGTGAATTCTCTCTCCTAACTCTCGATCCCGTCCATTCCACCTTCTCCAACGGCCGGCTTCTTATTCTGTTTGGCGACCGGCTTCTTCATCTGCACAGAGTTTTGAGCATGCAGTCGGATGGTTTCCCACGGTGAGGCCTTGAAAGCTGGGTGTGCCTGGATCTGAGGGAGTCGGGCCGCTTCAGTTTGACTAGTATGTACATTTGTGTGTGTGTGTGTATGTGTGTGTGTGTTTCATAGAGTCAGCTCAACAACGAATAAAAAGGCGAAAAGAGAGAATATGATGACGGGACGGACAGCGCTTTGTTTCTCTGTTTTGCACTCAACCCTTTCCCATTTCCCTCTCCGATCTTTCCATCCGATGATTTTGACTTTTTGTTCGCCTGCTGTCGATCTGCTTTGGTCTCGGTTTCTTCCTCGTCTTCCTCGTCCTCTTCTTCGTCATCGCCAGCCTGGACAGTGTTGGTCAAAGCGAGCGTAAGGTCGTCCATCGTTCCACCAGCGAGTCTTTCCTTTTGCTTCCTTTTCAGCCTACGGGCAGCTGAGGTCGACATTGGGTAAGGTGATGACGGCGAGGGGTCCAAGCCTGACAGATCAAGGCGGAGAAGCGAGACGATGATGAAATTGAAGGGATACGAAATGAAACGTCAAGAGCCAGGTCTATACAAAACAATGGAAGAAAAGGAAAACAGAGGATCTATAAGAAAGCACAAACGTTTCAAGAGGGCTTGTCTCTTGGCCGCCTGTTTCTCTTTCTTGGTCAACTGGGGTGCGGGCGCTGAGAGTGTGCCCAACGACTGGATAGCACTGCTCGCCTGGGTAAAGAATTCGTTTGAAGCCATGAACGATTATGTGAATCAGCAGAACTGAACATGCAAGACAAAGCTTCAAGGAACAGGCTCACCGACTGTCCCATGAGCGAGTTGAAATCGAATCTTGAAGCGGCAACCGAGCCACTCGTCTCTGGCTCGTCTCGCTCCGTAAGAGTCGACGACTTTAGAGAGCTGCTACTTGAGCCAGCCTGCCTAGCCTGTCTTTGCTGACGCGAGAATGGAGTTTGTTTTGGCTAATGACGATGAATCGCGTGATAAGATCACGTATGAGTACATATAGACCTACGAACCAACCAAAGACGCAGACTAACCATGGTATGTACTGTGGGTGTTGGTGCTAGTGCCGGGTGTAAGTGTGGTGAGCAAGATATCAGAAGTTGATCAGAAATTATGGTCACGTGACGGTTGCTTCTACCGGACACATCCCATGGCATAGTCTGAAGCACGCACGCCCTTGATGACGAGGACGACGGAGGACGACGAGGAAGAGATTGAAAGGAAAGAGAGCTTAAAGCTCAAGGGTAGAACTTAGGATGAAGTACTGGACTGTGAACGATCATGTTATGGATCCATTATGTGCAGCTGAATGTCTGAACGAATCCTCCTCTCAAATTCTCTCTTGCCTTTGGATGGGACTCGTCCATGTATCGTTTCATCGACGGATTCCAACTCAAACCCAAACGATATCAGTAGCTTTCTATCTGTCTTTGTCTCTGCCTCATCCTACTAACTGTACACAATGGACTTGGAACGGTTGTTGCGCATGGTCTCAACAACCGACTGGTCGACCACCAAGAAACCTATTAGAACTCTTTCCTAATAGCCATTACAAAAAATTCCTAATGCCGGCTCTAGTCAACGCGCAGTAAGCCGCTCGGTTGTTGCACTCCATCTCATCCATCCCTCAGAACCATCTTTCTTACTGTTCTTCCATCATCACCGTCCTTTCGAACTGTTTCTTTCGTTTCTGTTGTTTCTGTTGCTTCTGCTAGGATAATCAACAGTGATGAACGTTAATCCAAGGGACAGATCAAACGAGTTCCGTCAGTGTTTGGCCTCAATCGCTAGTCGCTCGGGCCAGACTGCTAGCTCGAAAGCAAAGTCGAATCAGGCAAAGCAGCCGAGTAGTCAGGTAGCCAATCTTGCTGCTGGCATCGCCAGGGATATCAATGCAACCACTGGGAAACTACAGAAGCTTGCTCAACGTGAGTTTGTTTGGACTTTGTTTCTTCTGTGCTATTGGTAGTTCATAAACGTGTTGACCCGGTCTGTCGTTTCGTATACATAAATACACACACACACACTCTCTCTCTCTCTCTTAGTTGCAAAGCGAAAGACTTTGTTCGATGATAGGCCCGTTGAAATTTCAGTTCGTCTTGCTTCGGTTTCGGATGACCGTTTTTTCTCCCCCAAGATGAATAGTTCGACCCCATGTTGAACTACCTTTTACTCAATCCTTCTTCTTTGACAATTTCCACTACTAGGAACTGACGTACATCATCAAACAAGACATTTCGGACCTCAACACTCAGATCGCCTCCCTTCAGCAACTCACAAAGTCCACCAATGCGACCAATACCAATTCTTCCGGTAGCTCGGGTAACGGAAAGAAACAGGTCGAAGAGCACAACTCGAATGTCGTCATGTTGCTCCAGAGTAAGCTTGCAGATATGGGTATGGGCTTCAAGGACGTGCTCGAGATCCGAACTCAGGTAAGGAGTTTTAGTTTTATTTTTTCCTTTATTTTTTCCTTATATCGTTATCTCAAAAAGAAAAGAGAGAGAAAAAAACCCCCTATTAACAGTCTTGGTCATGATCTGGTGTAAATTTAGAATATGAAAGCATCAAAGGATCGAACAGAACAATTCATGTACTCTGCTTCCTCTTCCAATAGCCTGGCTCCTTCCCGTAGGCCTTCATTATTGCGATTCTTTCTTTCTCTTGTCTATACTATGGCATATAAGATTCCGGGTCATCCAACTGACATTCGACGACCACTCTGTTAGAATCAATCCTGAACGCTCCTCCCACGAGGCCATCATCAACCTCACCGTATGCACCTGCAGGTCTTCAACCAAACGGTCAATCATCCAAAGCTCCATCTTCTCTGCCCGGCTCGAGATCATCCATCGATAGCAGCCTAGGGTTTGCAGTCGATAAGAAAGGAAAGGGCAAAGGAGATTATCTTGCGTTGGATATGGATAGAGCACAAGGAGGAGACGGGAAATCAGGCGCCGGACAGGGTGGAGGTGGAATGCAGCAAATGATGATGATGGAAGAACAGGTTCGTTGCTTTTCATCTTGAGTTCTTATACTTTGATACATATAGTGCCATCATTTGTGCGCGTTTCATTCGTCTAACATTCCAATCAACCCACGTACGTATGGTAGGACGACTATATCAACCAGAGGTCAACCGCAATAGAGACGATCGAAAGCACGATCGCCGAGCTCGGCACGATCTTTACACAACTCGCAGGAATGGTGGCCGAGCAGAGAGAGACCGTACAACGGATCGATGCCGATGTCTCTGATATCTCAAAGTAGGTGTATCCTTTTCTTATCTCCTTTTTTTTTTGAATGCCTCACTAGGCTGAGCTGATCGTGTCGGCATCATCAGTAACGTTTCTGGAGCACAGAGAGAGCTGTTGAAATATTACGCTAGCGTTAGCGGGAACAGATGGCTTATGTTGAAGATCTTTGGTGTCCTCATCATCTTTGTACGTTGTACTTCTCTTTTTCAAGGTTTGAATCGAACGTCAGATAATTAATGATGTCCGTACGATCTGTTCTTTTCTTTTTCTTTTTCTACTTCTTGGAAAAAATCCAGTTCCTACTCTTCATCCTTGTCACTTGATCTCTTGGATACGTTCTATCCATCCCTATCTCGGCGAGAAACGTCTACTGATAAAGTCTCGGCTTACGCAGTCTACCTGGACTTTCTTTCACTTTCTTTCTTTTTTCTCGATCCTTCTCCTTTTCTTCTCCTTCATTACCCCTCCTTTGTCCTTCTCATGAAGACTGCTTTCGGCCCCGTTGATTCTCTTTGCTTTATACCTCACAGTGTCTTGTTTTTTTTCTCTTTTCTTCTCTGTCTTGTGATCTAATCTTTGATTTAAGAAAGAAAAGAGAAGAAGAGTAAAGGAATGGAGAAGAGGAAGATGAAACGTAAAGGAAACAAACCAACATGAATCGGAAGTATCAACTATGGATAGGAAGGAATAGAGCAGGTGATACCGAAAAGAAGAAGAAACAAAAAGAGAAAGGGAAAGGGAGAGGAAAAGAAGAGAGAGGCAACGAGGAAATGTGGAATTGACGAGATGGTTACAGATGGAATTGGATGAAAGAAAGGAAAACACGTAGGATGATGATGGAAAGAGAAGGAGAAGGAAAAGGAGCAGCAGCAGCAGAGAAAAGAAAAGAAAAGAAAAAAGAAAATAAGAAGAAACGGGTCTGATGGAAGCGCACTTGAGACGTAAAAAGCGAACAAAGAGTATGGAGGGGGGTATATGACATACACAAAAAGGGGGAGAGACAAACAATCAGAATTCACGAAAGTGCAGGAAGTAGTAAAGTGATCAAAACATGTCGAGAGCTTCTTATGAGCGAATAGTATTAGATTTTCCCTCCTCACTCCGTTACGACCAGATCTGGAGGGCACGAGAAAAGAGGACATGGCTCGTCAGATTCAAGCCCGCCAAGAAGACGTTCGAGAGGAGAGAGAAGGGTAGACTCACTTTGAGAAGGCTGTCCCATGAACCGGTGCAGAGAGCCATTCCATCCTGACTTACTCCTAAACATGAAACCCTGTTCTCATGTCCGTTCAAAATACCCACTCGTTCGCCCTGAATGTTGCCAAGCCGATACAATCCGTTTGCTAGGTCAGAATTTAACAAACACCCTCCCTCTACGTAGAAGGCAAAAGACGACAGAGAAAAACGAAACAGACCTTGAGCGTGTCCCACACGTTACAATTATTATCATCATATCCGGCAAACAAAATTCTGCCCGAAGCCGAGAAAGCTAACGAGGTGATACCACATAAGATGTTGTCATGGACGAATGCGTTAAGTTCTTTATCTGCTCGCAGGTCAAACAGCCTGCACGACGCGTCGTCCGAACCGGTCGCGAAGGCTTCTCCATTAGGGAAGAATCTGAAAGAGGTCAAATCAGTCAAACGAGAGGTCAGAGATAGACCGAGCGAAGCCCTTGGTGAAATTAGAGATCACGTACTGCACCGCGTTGATGTCACTTTCATGTCCGGTGAACGTTTGGACAGCCTTTCCTGATCGAATGTCCCATACTTTGGCCGTCGCGTCACAAGCACCCGACACAAAGACATTGGCGTTTGGTGAGAGCGAGAGCCTACGAAAGGGTTTTTATGAGCCTGAGAGAGATAGAGACAAAAAGGGAGGCCCGAAACAAGAGAAGAAGGAAGAACAGTAGCCGAGAAAGAAAGACGTACGACATGACATCCCCGGTGTGATCGTTAAAATCCATGATCTTGACTCCTGCATCGATATCCCAAAGCATACAGGTCATATCTCCCGAAGAGGTGACGATCTGCCTATCGTTAATGAACCGACAGCAGCTGAGGTACCCTGAATGAGCACTAAGCTCTCTGGTGGCTTTTGTTCCACCTATGCCGGCCGTACCGGTCGAGCTGTTCCTGATGTTGTAAATCGAGCAAACGTTATCCAACCCACCGCAAGCTACAAAGTTCCCCGAAGGTGAGTATGCACAGGTCATCACCCAAGACGACCGGAGTGGAATGGCGTGAACTTTGTTGGTCGTGTAAGCATCCCACACGATCAATTTTCCGTCCTGGGAGGCAGAGACGAGATGCTGTCGGTCGGTCGACCAGTGCATGGCGTAGATCTTGGCCAAGTGACCTTTGAGAGTCCGACGAGGTTTCATTATTACTCGGGGCAGAGGTTCGATGTCTGCGGCCTGGGCTCGGACTATTTGGGTTATCATATCAACAAGTGCAGATCCATACGGGAACGAACAAAGGACGGTCAGTGAAATGCATTCAGGAGATGGTCGGCAATAGGTCCGGTGGACGTGTCGTGAAGGGATGTCTGTATTCTGTTTTCCATATACAACACACGAGACGACAGAGAAGATAAAGAACAAGGCTACAACAAGCTTGTTTCCCTCTACCATTTCGTCCCCGAGAGGAAACATGACGGGCACAAACCCATCGACATTGTCTCCCTTCAGAGATTCGTCACGTACTCTATATTTTCGTTTTTATATATTAAATTTGTTTGTATTGAGATTAGGACGAGGATGCACGTACGGGAAGTATCAGCCACTTCTTCTCGTTTGCTTCTAATCTTTTCCTTTAGCCCGTCGGCTTCTCGCCGGGCGGCAGAGATTTTTTCCTGTATATCGACCGAAGACATTGTTGATTCGGACAGGTTGGGCAAAGAATCCGTGGAGGTGAAAGAGTGGAGAACAAGGATTTGATCGATCTTTTGAGAGAAGAGGCAAGAGTTAGCAGAAAGGCACAGTAAGATGAAGAAGGTGACGGTTTGTGCCGACTGACTCTAGTCTTGCTCTATAGCTAGCTCGGTCGCTGCTGAAGATGATCCAACTGGCGAAGGAAAGAAGAGACACAACGTTGTTGAATGAACCAAACTGATGGACCAAGACGTGATCGTTAATTGGGTCGGATGGGACTGGATCAGATCAGATCAGATTCACTGAAATGAACAAGAAATAGAGATGGAAATGAACAAAAGAGCGATCGAAAAATTGACCGATAGAGAGCCGATTTGTCTGATTAAGTATGAGCTATAGACACTCTCTACACGTATGACGGTCTGGAAGCAAGAACGGATGAACAAGCAAGAGGCAAAGTTCGTTATCCGACGCTGATGTTCGATGGCCTTTATGGATGATTGTCAAGTGGTCGAAAAAGCGATGGGTAAAAAGCGCGGGAGAGGTTGAATAAGCCGAAGCGTTGTTCGTACGAGTGTTCCATTTGTCTGTGCAGAGAAGTGAATCCCTTGTTCTCTTTATTCTTTCGTTTGGTTTGTCTAGATGTCTTTCTTTAGTAGAAGGTTTTATCTTGTTTTTCTTAGGTTAAGACGATCTGAGTTGTGATCGGAACGTTGATAATACATGTTGTCTGTTGGTCATCGACGTGATTCCGGGGTAGAATATCTCATGACAAAATCATTGAATTGGATGTGGATCTCAAATGAGCCAACAAACAATGGATGAGTCGTATAGGAAAGAGAGAGAGAGAGAGAGAGAGAGCGGATAAGGAAACATAAGATACAGAGTGATGAAGAAAGAGAGATTGACAAACGCTTTTTTCCCTATATATATTCAATTGTCGATGACGAAGAAGCCCTTGAAGGAATGGTAGTCGGATAGATATCAGACCAAGATTTAATGATAGAATAGTTCCCTTCTGTTCTTTCTCAATCAAATTAAGAAGAAATCCTAATATTAGAGGAAAAGAAAAAGATAGAAAGAAGGAAACAATAGTAACAAGAAAAACTCGTTCGAATCCTTCATCTAGTCTCCTCCTTGGCAGCGGTGACGGTAGAGTCTCGGTCTACTTCATCTACTGTTCCGGCCGGTGATATACTTCTTCCCGCTCCAGAAGTTGCAAGTGAGGCCGATCCCCCGGTGCTCGGCCCTGGAGTTCCGGTTCCAGTGGCCATCCTGGCGTCCAGTGCTTTGAGAGCCAGTGCTCGTCGTCTTTCGGCTTCCGCTCGAGCCCCAGCCCCACCAGAAGGACCAGGGAGGAGAGAATACTCGGCAGAGACACCGTAGGGTTGCACGAGTCGGAGGGCGACAAACAGGTTGAACACATTGTTTGCGAGGAAGGAGATCGGTCGGCTTCAGAACGAGAAAGTTAGGTAGAAAGCGAAAACGACGGGATTGTGAACGAAAGAGGGTAAGCTCAAATGAAAGCGACGGAACGGGACGAGACGAAACGAAATGACAGAAGATTGACGCACTGGATGATCGGGGGGAACCAGTTAACGAACTGGAACGTATCACTACGATCTCCTCTGAATTCGCCCATGGACCCTTCTTGGTACTTGATAAACCGCAAATAGACCCAGGCGGAGAAGAAACCAAACTGAATGATGATGTACGGATTTTGGGCGATGACAAAGGTGAGGACGTTTGAGATGAGAAGGTAGATTCCAGGAATGTTCTGTTATGGCATTTATTCCACCACGCAAAGATGATGTCGTTTTTTCAAAATCAGTCTTGTCGACAGGACAGATGTACAACAGCGAAGGGCGCTCACCTTGACTCGAATTTTGAAGATGCCTCCAAAGACCTGAACTTGGTGTTCAGGAATCAACTGGGTGAACGCGACGAGGAAACCAACCTGTAGAGCAGAAAGACCATGAACGGTCGATCCGTAGCTGTCGAGAATTATCCGGTTGGGCCGTAGACGAGAGCAAGGGTCGATCAGCCGAATGAGCAATGAAAGGCAGATAAGACAAGATATCAAGAAAGAAAAGAGGGAGAGAGATTATGGCACGTACACGAGAGTGTCTGCTCCGAGCACAAAGTACAAGATCCAGCTGAGACCGATAGCAATCACATTGGAAGCGACGATGACGACAAAGGCGAATTTAGCAAGCTCTTTTCCTCCCCAAATCCGTTCCAGATATCGACCGCAAAGAGGTAAGGAGACTACCGAGATCAAGAACTAGATGTAATAGGTATGAAGTGGAAAGAAGAAGAGCAGAGGAGAGAGAAGAAAAGAAAAGAAAAGAGAAAAAAAAAATGTTACTGCTTGCACCAAAAACGAGTGGGTAAGAAACCAAAAGGAATCATGGTTCACATACCTCGACCAAATTTCCTTCAGCAAAGCCGGCTAGAAGAACTGTCCATGGGTAATAGAACACCTTGCCAGGCACACAGAACAGCCAAGGATAGTCTTCCCTAGGAGCGGGATGAAACAATCCGTACCGGGTGATGTGAACGTCTGCTCCTGTAGGAAACGACGAAGGCGATGCCCGTAAAGATGATGAGGTTGAATTTATCCTCAAAAGGAAAGCGAGCGTTGACGTGGCGAGAAGGATGATGAGCAACGATCGGGTAACTGTTGGGAGTACACTAGATATGATTAAAAGTCAACGAGAAGATAGGTATACTGATTAGTGAAGACCTGGCAAGAAAACGACCGGAGCGCAGATCAGACGACATCCATACTTTAGAGCGGGAAGAAAGTTGACTGTAGGCATGATGAGAGATCACGAGAAATAATCCAACTGATGATTTTCAACCAAGGACTGATAGGATGATCTCGATAGGATTCGTTTCTCTTTTTTTGTATTCGAATCAAACACGAAGAGAACACAAAGATCAAGATGAGATCAACTCAAGAGATGTTGGATGATGTGGTTGTGGATGGAAGAGAAGAAGAAGAATGGATTTATTTTTTATTTTTATTTTTTATTTATTTTATTATTCTATTTTCTCCCTATACGCGTCTGATTACAAACTCGCCTAGTCAAGGTATTAGGAATGTTTGTAGTTCTTTTCCACAAGCCTATCACATTAGGAACATTCTCTAATGCCTACTACAACTGATCTGTAGTGTTTTCATCCATTTGAATAGACTACAAATTTCCAGAATTTGCCTAATATCATGACTACAAAGAAATCGTAATGAATCTTCCATCTCTCTTTTTCTTACCACTCCAGACTCTCATCCCATCAAACCGTCCATCCATCCATCCATCAACCACCCATCATCCATCGGGACGTTCCTTTGTCTATCTCTATTCCCTATACACCCACACATACACATTCAAAACATCTTCCAGCTTTCATTTCTAACTAGACAGAAGGACTTCCTGACAACATGTCCAAAAGAGATGACGATGATCGGCCGGTCACCAGTTCGTGTCTATTTCCTTTCCTTCTCTCTTTGTTTTCCTTCTTTCCTTCTATCTTCCTTTCTTCTTTCTTTCTCTCTTTTCTATCCCAACTAGTCTCGTTCTTACATCTGTTCTCAATAAATCCACTGACTCGAATCATACACACTCTCATACTCTCTCTTTTATCTCGCTCTCAGTCCACGACAAATCAACCGTCATCCAGGAGGCCAGAGTGTTCAACGAGTCCCCCATCTCTCCCTCTAAATGTAGATCGCTTCTGGCAAGAATCGTCTACTTACTCTATTGTGGGGACACCTTCACCACTCAGGAGGCTACCCAGCTCTTCTTTGGTGTGACCAAGCTTTTCCAGCACAAAGATGTAGGTTTCCCATCTCGGTTTCTTTTTCTTGTCTCCTGCTCTGTCTTTTTTCTTTTCTCAAAAAGAAAGATTTAGCATGTCTTTCATCTCGGGTCAAGCAGCTCAGCTGGTGATGAGCTCAGTCCATACACGAAACTCATATCAAAACCTTGTGCTTCCTTCTCTCCTTTTCCTTTCAGCCTGCTCTTCGACAAATGATGTATCTTGTCATCAAGGAACTCTCGCCTTATGCCGAAGATGTCATCATGGTCACTTCGTCCATCATGAAGGACATGCAACCTAACCTCGAGGTCATCTACCGCTCGAACGCCATCCGAGCATTGACTCGGATTACCGACGTGAGTGTCCATGTTTCTCGCTTTGCTTTTCTTCTGCTTTCTCCTTCTTTTGTTGTTCCCTGAAATCTTTGGGTTCAATCTTATCCATCACGCGAAACACAATTTGACCAACCTTCTAACGGCTGACTCGTTCTCCATATTCCAGGCCCAAGCTGTTCAGTCCGTTGAAAGATTCTTCAAATCAGCCATCGTCGATCGATCAACTCCAATCTCCTCTGCCGCGCTCGTATCGGCTTATCACTTGTACCCGACCTCGAAGGAGGTCATCAAGAGATGGTCAAACGAGGCTTCCGAATCCCTCTCTCCCAAACCTACCACGGCCTCGTCCTCGTCCTCTTCTTTCTCTCTTGGCTTCGGTGCCAGTTCTGGCGGAAATTCAAACGCACCGGCCAGTCATCAGGTGCTCTCCACCAGTGGAATCACCCAGTACCATGCCCTCGGACTTTTGTTCCTGATCAGGCAGGGAGACAGAATGGCGGTTACCAAGATGGTCCAGCAGCTTGCGGGAGGCAAGGGCGGTAGCGTGGCTAGTCTGTTGCGAAACCCGATGGCAGTTTGCATGTTGATCAGAATGGCTGGAAAGGTGATGGATGAAGATCCAAAGTAAGAGCCGTTTATCTCCTTTTGCCTTTTGCTCGTAAAACCCGCCAGATTGTTTACGTTTTCCTGCCCAACGTTTCACCTTCTCCTCACAGCGTTCACAAGCAAATGTTTGATCTTTTGGAGAACTGGCTTCGACACAAATCCGAGATGGTTAACATCGAAGCCGCCCGAGCGATCTGCAACATCCGAGGTGTCACCAGTTCTCAGCTCTTCCGGCCTGTTGCTGGTTGGTCAAGCTTTATTTATTTCGTCTTCTTTCGCAACAGACAGTAAAGTAATCAACTATCAAAACAACACTGACTTCTTTCTTCCAAAAACACCTACAGTTCTCCAGCTGTTCTTGACTTCGCCAAAACCTGCCTTGAAGTTTGCCGCTATCAGGACATTGAACCAGTTAGCCCAGACTCACCCGGATGCTGTCGCCGCCGCGAACAACGAAATCGAAAACATGATCACCGATCAGAACAGGAGTTTGGCTACCTTTGCCATCACCACTCTTCTCAAGGTTCGTCTCTCTTGGTTTCGTCTTGATCAACATGAATATCAAACTGATCGCTTTCGCTATGGACGCTCTAGACCGGAACGGAATTGTCGGTAGACCGGTTGATGAAGCAAATCACCTCGTTCATCAACGAGCTCACCGACGAGTTCAAGATGATCGTTGTCGAGGCCATCCGGACCCTTTCGTTAAAGTTCCCCAAGAAGCAGGCCGCTATGCTCAGCTTCCTCAGCGGCATGCTCCGAGATGAGGGAGGATATGATTTCAAACGAACCATTGTCGAGGCTATCTTTGATATGATCCGATACATCGGCGAGTGCAAGGAGACTGGTAAGCTCAAATCCCCACCGTCGTTTTCTTTTCTTCTTTCCACTCGTGTGCTGATTGTTCTCTTTCTTTCACTCTTCGATTGGTAAACACACCAGCTCTGGCCCACTTGTGCGAGTTTATCGAAGATTGCGAGTTTACCAAGATCTCTGTCCGAATCTTGCATTTGCTCGGAATCGAAGGACCCAAGGCTTCCCAGCCAACCAAATATATCCGATACATCTACAACCGAGTGGTTCTTGAGAACGCGGTCGTCCGAGCGGCTGCCGTGTCTTCCCTCGGCAAGTTTGGTGTTGAGGTCGGAAACAAGGACGGAGGAAGTGTCGGCAGGAGTGTCAGAGTTTTACTCCGAAGGTTTGTGTCGTGTTTCCCTACTCTCTATGTCGTGCTCCTAGACTTTCCTCGTCGATCGCCGTACTAACAAAACTTTTGTTTTTGCATTGGTTTTGCGCCCTGTAGGTGTCTGGATGACGCTGATGACGAGGTTCGAGACCGAGCGGCTCTTTACCTCAAGGTGCTTGACGAGCAGGCTCTCGCTGATATCTACGTTCGAGAGGGTAAGGCTGACTGTTGATCCTGAGTCGTAATCTTAAGCCAACATGATTGACTGATGCGAATTTTCTCCTCAAATCCGAATAGAATCCACATTCTCTCTGGCCGCTCTCGAATCCAAATTGGTCGCGTACGTGAACGATCCTGAGGCCTCCACCTCTGCTTTCGACGCGTCTTCGATACCAAAGATCAGTAGGGAACAGGCTTCTCAGGAATCTGCTCGTTCGTGTTTCTGTCCCTTCCATCTTCTTATTCAAGATCCTAAACTGATGCCTTTGTCAAACGACGCTTGCTCGGATCCAATGAATTCATTTAGGACCCTCGTCTCTGGAAACCATGAACGCTGCCATTGCCCCGAAGGCGGTTCAGGAATCCGCTTCCACACCTTCGGCCGAGGAGAGTCAGTCTGCTTACGCGTCTCAGCTCGCGTCCGTTCCCGAGTTTGCCGACTACGGACCTATCTACAAGAGCAGCTCGCGACCGGTCGAGCTGACGGAGAGCGAGATGGAATACGTAGTCGGCGCGGTGAAGCACGTGTTCAAGGATCATGTCGTGTTCCAGGTGAGTGTCGTTTTTGGTTGCCTTTTCTTTTCTTTCTCTGTGTGTATGTCGAACTATGACGAAGAAGAAAAGTCGGCTGACATCACACTGGATCTTCGATCGCATCTTCAACCAGTTCAACATCTCGAATACGATCCCGGACACCGTGTTGGAGCAGGTATCTGTTCTTATGCAGCTCTCGGAGGATTCCGGCTTGGTCGAGGACTTTATTATCCCTGTTCCTTCGATATCTAACCAAAACTCACCCGGGGTGGTGTACGTATCGTTCAGCCGGGAAGATCCGACGTCGTTCGCACTCGGTTCGTTCCCTTGCACCCTCAAGTTCATCAGCAAAGAGGTCGACCCGTCTTCTGGAGAGCCAGAGGAGGATGGTTATCCGGACGAGTACCAAATCGAGGAACTCGAATTGGGAGCGGCGGATTATATCGTTCCGTCCTATGTCACGTTTGCCACCGAGTGGGAACGACTCAAGAGCGGTCAAACCTCGACCGAGACGTTCGGTCTTGCTTCGTCCCAGAGCTTGAAAGGTTAGTATCCGACCTTACTCTTCCGTATCAGTCGATTCTAAAGTGATCGAAATCACTCATGCTTTTCTCCTTATTTCCTTTTTTTGTGCCTTAAAAAAAGCCGCTTGCGATTCGCTCATCGAGGTACTCGGTATGGAGCCTCTCGGCGGTACCGAGCTACCCACGTCGGCTTCTGTTCACACGTTAAACCTATCAGGTCTTGTCGCCGGTGGGGGAGGTAAAGTTTTGGCGAGGAGTCGGATGACATTCTCGGCCGGCGAGGGAGTCACTTTGGAGTTGGCGGTGAGGGCCGAGAAAGAAAGTGCGGTTGGATTGGTCATGAGTGCCATCTAAGGACGTTTCTTCCCCCCCCCCTCCTTTCTTGTTCTTCTCCATTATTTCCCTCCTATCCCCTCTTTTCTTGTCTATCTTCCTATTTTTTGGATTTGATTTTATTCTCCCCGTCCCCATCACCCCGTTGCTTTGTGTGTAGTTCTTTCTCCCCTGGCCACTTTATCTTGGCGCTATTGAAAGGTGTTTTCTTCTCTTTTACATCTCACTTTATCTTATTCTTCTTCTTTCCGATACTAAAGAAATTTCCTTAGAGGCCCCTCATCATTCACTTCTTATGAGAAAAAAACAAAAAAAAGAGAAAAGGTAACAACAAAACGCGCCTAGAACATTTCCTCTAATGACCATTTAACACTCCGAGAATTATCAAAGACAGCAAACAAAAGCAAGCTGGGAACAAAAGAAGAAAGAACTAAGAGATGACAGACAACAAACTGGCCAATCAAGGCCCAAACGTGATTCCCACTCTTGCATTACTGCTCGCCACATCGATCGATCCGTTCGTCTCCTTTTCAGACGCAAGAAGGCGGACCTGCCCCCAAATTCTCCCGTCTGCTTCCTTCTTCAACTTGTTTTCCCCTCCTTGAGCGAGATCAAGGCCGGCGAGAGCGACTCCTTGGGGCCCGCTCGATCGGAGGTCGAGATGGCCCGTGTAAGGAAGCTCGTACACGAAATCAACAGGCGCATTCGACGTCCTTACCTTTATCTTTGGTTGCTGTTGCTGTTGCTGTTGAGTTTCGTCGGGGCTCGAACCAGACCGTTTGAACCCAACCGACACCGGTTTGTTCGAAGTCTCAACTTTACAATCGACAGACCTTACAGAGATATCTACAGACGATAGTCGCACCGGTCCATTCGAGGTTACAAACACCATTTTATGCCTTCCTGCTTCTTCCACAGGCAGGAGATTCGAAGGGGTAGAAACCTGACCGAATTCAACGGACGCATTGGATGTAACGACCTTCAGTTTCTTGCAACGCACATCAGACCCTCTGATCGAAGCATTGGATGTGCGGAGCGCTACGCTTCCTTGCATATCTACCGGTGAGCTGAGCAGGACAGCTCCGTTGGACGTCTGGACGTTCAGACTCGAGAGTGGACAGACAGAGGGAAGAGAAAGATCGTATGATGTGTTGGAAGTGAACGTGGTCATGGCGTGGGAAGGCATTCGGTCTGGCATAGATGGACCAGCGGGAAGGTATATAACGGTATGGATATAGAGAGGATTCCTGGGCACATGTATTCGATGAGGCGTCTACAAACATTCAAGGTGGAGGAGATTGAGTGTTCAAAACGGAAGAACCCATTATGTTCAGCCAGATACAGGAACAGGAAACGGAACCTGAGCAGAAACATGATACTCACATAGACACCTACACCTCTACCTTGATCGCCTTTGGCTAATGAACAAACGTTGAGTGACTCAAGTGCGCTCTCATCTGCATAACCAACATGAACGACGACCTCGACCTTGCCGCTCGTACTCTCCACGAATCTAACATGACCAGCAGAAGATGATCCTCTGGCGAAGAAGAACCATTCTGTCGTTCCATCAAGTGGAAGTTCCAACGTCGCTGTCTTCCAGGACGGATAATGCCTGGAATTGATGTCAGTACAGGCTGGCCGCTCGGCTGGTAAAAGAGAAGAAGTTGACAGAATGATTCCGTCCGAAGAAGGAGGCGATGAAGAACCTGAACCGGAGACAATGTTTCCCATGATGAAGTGTTGATGTACAAAGCTGATGGAAGTGATGAAAATCAAGAGATGATACCACGTTGATGAGATTAACCCTAACATATCTGTTGTTTATCTTTTATCAGAACACAAAGTAGACATACCCATAGACATAAGACATATGAGGAATATGAGAAATACGAGGAACATGATAGATACAAAGGAAGTATACAGGGAGAATAGGATATAAGTCAATGGCAGATATTAAGAGCTCAGGATAAGTCTACTGCTTGTTCCAAGGAGTTAACCCGTCCGGTCCCAGTTTCTCCTTAACGATTTGATGGGAGAGATTCCACAAGTTGTCTCCAATCTCTGGATCAGAGCACTGAACGGTTTCTTTTCCTGGAGTGGACGACCCTGAGAAATAGTAACCGTTCCAGCCTTTCTCGATGACTTCAGGATTAGTAAGTGCCCAGATCGCCGAGTACGAGCCTTGCTCTTCGTTCATCCCAGCGGCTTCTCCGAGGTACTGAATAGTTCCACCAACGACCGTCCCGTAGGCTTCTTTCCATTGGTCTTGGCCAGGAGTGATAACCTGCGAGCGGTCGTAATTGTTGGAAGTTTAAGCAAAAATCACATGTGTTTCCAGTTTGGTTCTGAAATGTGACATGGAAATGATACAACAGAAAGAGTTTGATAACGTACAGTTCCAGGATGAACAGCCGTGCACCAGATGTTATCTCCGTTCGGCTTGATAACCTTTTCTACAATTCCATATTTTGATCCAATGATCATCGCCGCTTTAGTTCGTCCATAAAGCTGTTGAGAGAAAAAAAAGCATCGTCAAATTATGATGAGAACAATGAGCTAACACGAAGAACAAACACGGTTTAGATATGTAATCTGAAACACACCTGAAGAGGGGAGATACTCTCATCGTTGATTTCTTTCATATCTGCAAACTTCATCGAGCCGGGAGCGGATCGGTGGAGCTCGGATGATTCAAACACAATCCTAGGCGGCTGGGCATTCGGCAGCTTGGAAGTTCGACGGATGAGAGGGTAAATCGTGTTGATGGCTAGAAAGTGACCGAACCAGCTAGAACCAAAAGATCAAACATCAAGATAGATCAAGATTTCTTGGACATTTATACAAAAACCTACTTGACTCCCATGTGTCTTTCGATCCCGTCTGAGTTCAACCCATAGGTGTTTATGTTGATACCCGCATCGAGAACAAGCTACAGTAAACGTGACCCAAAGAACGTTGGTTTTGGACTCATTCTTGAGGACGTTGTTCCAAACTGAATATTTACTGACCAGATCCAGTCTATCTTCATTCCGTTCAAGATCTCCAAACACAGATTTGACTTCTTTCATGTTACCCAGATCGCAATGAACCCACTTGATGATCGCATCCGGAGTTTCTTTCTTGATCTTGACAATCGCCGAATCACCTTGCTCTTCCTTCCGGTTGATCATGATCGTCCGAGCTCCTGCTTTCGCCAAGGCTCTGGAAATCTCATAACCGATACCAAGAGCTCCTCCGGTAACGATCGCGGTTCGACCAACGAGGCTAGGAGGGATTTGAACGGTAGCTTATATCGATTGACATTAACAAAATCAGTCGAGAGCACTAACCACAGAAGGATCAAGAAGAGACCACTTACGCCCAATTAAAGGAGCGAGAACTGATTGCATTGTTTATTCGATATCAACGTTTGATGAATGGACGAGAAGACAAGAGAGATAGAAACGAATCCTCCTCCTTGCTATCCTCTTTAAACACTTGAGCGTTCTTGTTCGTCCGCAACGGATCGAAGATCGAAAGGTGAAGCGTCATCAGAAGACACGCTGATGAGATAAGATTAGATAAACATGTCATTAATCAGCACACGCGTTTAATAAACGCGTCTTTCCCTCTTTGCTCTTGACGACCATCCCCTTCTCATTCCGTTTCATTACATCCACCTTGAAAGCATACTATCTGTTTTGAAATGAGTCCAGATAAGAACGAGAATCAAACAGATCAGAGTTTTCTCAAGACTTTAGCACTATGTAGAGTGAGTTTGTTGTGGTTTAGTCCTCAGAAGTGTTCAGGTTTCGTTTGCGTCGAGTCATTTGGGATCCTGATCCTTTCCTGTTTATTAAACGTGTTCATTCGATAAAATTCATCCGGTAGAAAGCTCAGATGATGAAGATTAGGCTGCAAATATTAGGCTCGAAGATTGCTCCTATCTATGAAGAACCTGCTCATTCGCCTCCAGCTACACATACACACACACCTGCGTCTGATTCACCGACAGTCAATGCTTCTCATCCAGATCTTTCTCTTTCGCTTGAACCGACCGCGTCCTCTTTGTCACCAAGATCTCCGGAGACTGAAAACGTTGGGAGAGTATGTGGAAAAAGAAAAGCCGACGAACTAACTCAAATGGACAAAATGGTGGACGGACAGGAAGCGCGACCAAATCTGTATCAATACCTCCTCTCACATCATCCGAATCAAACCACTACTACTTCTCACGCGTTTTACAAAACCGGGAAGATACCCCCTCGCAAATCAGTAGAAGGAGATAAAGGAATACAAATCCGTCGGATAGGATCTAGAAGATCTTTTGGGAGGACATCCTCAATCACTATCAGACTCTCTCCAACATTATTGCTCAAAAATGAACGATCAGACGAGCTTACGTCGGCTCCTCTATCTTGTTCACCGATAGCAGCTGCTGGTGCGTCTGATACCACCTGCCCCTTTGCGCATCCGTCCCAAGAACCGACTGATACTCATTTGTGCTTAGAAGCCCAATTTGTCACGAAACCCTCCGAACCGTTAGGTCCAGACAACACCAATAAATCGTTCATATCAAATTCATTCCAAAGCTTTCACCCTCTTCCATCACCAAAATCTCCTCTCATCACCCCTCTAGATTTAGCTCCATCTCCGTGTTCTCCCATTTCAGTGGTCTCGTTTCCATCCTCGTTTGCTTCAACCAAACCGGCCACTACTCCTTCTCCAACATCGGAAACAAAGCAGACGGCAACAACCATAAATTCACTCCTTATCACACCCACTCCCTTGTCAGTCGACTCGGGCGAATCTGTGCATCATGTTGGCAACCCTTCGGGTATAACTTCTCCTTCGCCAACACTTGCTCCTAGATTTCAACCGCCCACAGGTCCAACAGCCAGTTGGCCGGACTTTGGATACCTTGGGTCAGGTGCCAAATAAGGGGTCAAACGAAAGAGGAGGGCATATCTTTTAATATTAACATATATACATATACATATACAAAAGCTTATGAGTTGATATCCCAAGAGTTTGTCTAATTTGGTTAAAAAGCGTGTAATGGTTGATTGCTCGACACGTTGGTACAGATAAACTCAAACAAGAAAAAGTTATTACATATGCAGAATGAATGAAATTACAAATGAAAGTGAGGGACGTTCAGTCCATGATGTTGAAGATGCTTGAAAAGTCCACGGATGAATTTAACAGAGATAAGGTTTTATTCTCGTGAAGGAAGATGATGATGATTGTCCCGGTGATTCAATGAGCGGTTTATTAAGATATTCTGAAAGCCAAAAAATAACTAAAAAAAAAATCAACGAAAAAAAAGAAGAAGATAATAACAATAAACAATCTCCAAAAGCCTAAGTGAAGGCAAAAGGGAGAGGATATAGAGGAGATGCTCCATCTGAGAGGTGTTTGTCAAATGTAGGAGAAACCCCTTTAAGTTGGGTTCACTCCGGATCCAACGATCACCCTTGTCGCCTCACTGGGTACCCCATTGACCACCAAATAGATATAACCAGGTCCCGGAGGGTAGACCTGTCCATTCGGAGGGGCTTGAACAACCAAATTTGATCCGCTGATCTGGGTTGTCAGATATACTAGCCTCATATTGGCCGAGTTTGAATGAGTTTTGTACCCCAAGTCGATCAATGCCACCTTGACATCTGTTGTTCCAGCAGAAATCGAGCCAGCGGAAGTAACCA
Source organism: Phaffia tasmanica (assembly GCA_014825565.1). Classification (NCBI taxonomy): domain Eukaryota; kingdom Fungi; phylum Basidiomycota; class Tremellomycetes; order Cystofilobasidiales; family Mrakiaceae; genus Phaffia; species Phaffia tasmanica. Next base: position 63,962 of record MVAI01000052.1, on the reverse strand, counting down.
AATTGAACGTTGAGCCAAAAGGGATGATATCCGGTAGATTGGAGTACGCCGGACGATTCGAGGAAAGAGCGGGAGAAGACAGCCATTCAACCCGGAACTCAGTAGGAAGAATCTCGTTGCAAACATCGGGGCAAGGTGAGCTTCCAGCAATCTATCACACATCAGTAGATGAGACCTACCCGATCAGTATTCTGCTCATCGCCTGTTCATCACTCTTAAATTTGAATAGGGACAAGAGAGTTCTCATAAAATACTGACCATGATCCGGCCATCAGCTTGTATAAGATAAAGATGAGCAACACCGTCAACAAAGCGCAATCTTCGTGAGAAATCAATGCTGAGTCTGGAATGTTTACTCACGGACAAGAGTTGCAACGGAATGGTAGACTCGTGGAATGGTTCTACATCGGAATTTGGTTGTGTTCAGCAGGAAAATGGCATTATATAGATATTTGTAAGAGATACACTTACGATGCTGGAATGCCAGTAGTAGAGAATCGAGATCCCACAGCCGCTGAAGAGGCATTGTTTCAGCGTTTGACTGATAACAAACAATCAAAAGTAGAGGAATGATCTGTGAAGATTTACCAGTAGGGTCGTAAAGAACTGGCTGTAAAACAGGGTTGGCGCAATTCGACAATCCAACAAGATCGGCAACGTTTCCGTCTAAGAGTGGTCACTTGTATCAGCTAATATCTTCGAATATCTACATCGGTGTAAGATCAGTAAACCTTGGTAGAACTTACATCCAGCATATCCAGATTCGCAACCGTTCGCAAACAAGATCTTTCCGTCAGGAGTAAGTACTGAATCAGGCTACTCAAAGAATGGAAAAGCCAAAAAAAAAAAAAGAAAAAAAAAGAAAAAGTCTAGCCAGCATTCAAAGAAACAGCCTGAAGTTTGGTAGTTGAGCTAAAAAAATGTGATTCACCATTAGCCATGGGTGCGGCATAGATTCTACAGCCCAACCAGCTGCTATGCCAGCTTCGGTCAAAATCATCCGAGAGCATTGATCAGAGGCGGGATCTGATGAATTGAGCTGTCAGTTTTGTAAGTTGCAAAGACGAAACAGATAGGCTTCAATAACGTATAGTCAATCGATTTGTCATACACAAGACTCACGAGCGTTGGAGCTGTCGTATCACTCGATGCCGATCCTCCACAGATCAAGATCTATCACCGGAAGACATAAACAGGTAAAGTTGAATCCACATTAGCTCTTGATAATCATCACAATTTGATTCATCTGAAGCACTTGCCTCCGGCTGCCAGTCGTTAGCCTCTGACAATGGAAGCAAGATTCCAGTTCCGGTCATCGGGTAAGTCACTCGAACACCGTTAGGTATTTGAGGCAGAGCCGTTTCGACGTTGTTCTTCCAGTCGTAGATGATTGCGTCCTGGTTAGCGGCCAGGAAAAGGGTCTACAAAGACGCAGCCAAGCCAGACATTAGGGATCCAGCCACCATCACAAGATGAATACCAAAATATAATCTTACACCATCAGGAAGAAGAAAGCTTAAAGCAAACAAGTTGGCATTTAACGTTGAAGTCAAAAATTCTGAAATGGTTTGAAGGTCAGTATTGTCTGCGCCTTCATATTCATATGAATAACATGACTGACCAGAGTTGACCCAGCCGTCTCCCTTTGGTCTGTAATGAGAGAGTCAGAGATGATAAACATTGAATTCTAATTGATTGTTTGCCCCAGGATGACTTACGGATAGAATTCGTAGGATGGCACATTCCATGACTAGGTGCGCAGATGCTCATACCGAGATATCAATCAGCCCAGATGTTTTTACGGAATGAGGAATCAACGGAAAATGACCAAACTGACTGGTTGATTGATAAAACCCCCCGAGTTTGAACCACCAATAATGATCGTTGATCCATCATCCAACCGGGTTACAGTAGGATACCATCGTGGCTGTTGGATTTTGAGCACGTTCGGATTGTCATACCAGACACAACCGGTGCTTGTGGTACAGTTCTCGAGTACACGTAAACCTTGGATTCCGTCAACATACTATTCGAAGGACGAATCTCATCAGTTGACTGAGTTATGCCTATCCATCTTATATGTATATAATAATGAATTTAGGTGAAACAAGAGGAAACAATCAGCGCACCTGAAAGTCGAGTGGTCCAGTTTCTGAAGCGTCCACAGGATTTCCACCAACGTTGATTAACTGTGATAAAGCGTTGCAATATATAAGCAAAAGAAAACCAAAACCAGATTCAGAAGCGCGAGATAAAACATACGTACACTTCCATCGGCCAAGAATGAACCGCCAGCGCCTTATAGAACAGAATAAGCAAAAGAAAGAAAAAAACCCCGTCAAGAGAAAAATGAAAAAGTTGAGTGACTTACAGAAGGAATTGCTCTGTAGATCGATAGGCGTAACTTCATTGGTTTTTACTGAAATTTACAGACCCAAGATAGATTTAATCACCTTGAAGTCTAAACTCTGATTGTTTAGTCTGTAGGAGGCTTACAATTATAGAGAGCAGACCAAGCAGGGTGACCATTGATAGCGAGAGGATTGTGAGCAACCTTGTCGACTAACACAGCATGAGTCTCGTCAATTACTACCAACCTGAATGCGGCAAAAAAAAAGAGTTAAGAGACATCAGAAGGAATCTGTCTCCCAGCGCTGTGAAAATGAACTCATACAGAAGTTGAACAAGAGAAGACTGACTGCATAGCGGACACTCCGGTTGTTCCGTTTTGAATCAGAGTCCATTTCGTATTGGTCTTCAAACTATTTGCGACTTCATATAGAGAAACATCGCTGATCTTGGCTTGGACGAGCGTGTCGTACCCAAAATCAAAGCTTTCAGTGAAAGGAGTGACCACCAGAGCGTCTATCTCAACATTTGATGCTGTGCTTGACGGGTTGCGCTCATTGTTGATGACCATACGAAGAATGCTGCTCATATAAAATGGCGCAGAATATGGGAATGAGAAACATGTCACGTAAGGGCAACTACCTGTGTCTGACATCAGATTGTGAAAGATCCTTACTGTGTATCGTTTCCAAGGCTCTTTGATCGAAAGATGGCTTGTTCAGAGTATGCTTGAACAGAATACAAATCGTTCTGAGACACCAATACTGAATCAATATAAACATCTCTGGACATCAAAAAGGCGAGTAGATCTAGATGAGACATCGCTACTGTTGACGAAATATTAAATGTAACAAAGATTCGACTAACACGATACCACTGCGAGATATGGCCATCAACCAGAACAGGCCGAATAATTAGACATGGTTCTTCGATTCATCAGCAATATCCTTCAGACATGTACGCATGAATCTGATTGAAAGATTGAAGAGAAAAACACTGACAAGTCGGGCCCCACAGATCCAAATACCACTATCGAATCACCCATGAAAGTATATTCCATGGTAGCACCACCTTCTGAGCTCCAATGTGACGTTCCATTCACATGAACTTCTTCTCCAGTGATTTCGTTCCATGCATCAGAAGGACTGAAGTTTAGCAAAGAAGAGTTATCGTCGATAGCTGAGGAACCTGAGGGAACATAGTAAGGCGTGAAAGGCGTGCCTCCTTGAGAACCAGGCAAGTACTACAATTCGAATAAACGGAATACGGGCATGAACGGACATAGCCTGATACAACCGTATGAGCGGAGCACATAAAGAAGAGACTCACATATCCCTGCCAAGCTAAAGATGAATTAGATCCTCGTGGCTTAAGCTCAGATCGTTGAGCTTGAAGAGGCAAGGCATAAGACAACCATGGTACGATTGTAGTAAATATCAGGATGGCATTCCACATCACAGCAAAGACAGTGAAGCTATATCCGTATGGGTATCAGCAGAAGAAAAGGAAAGAACACAGAGAGAGAGAGCAGATTAGAGCTTTCAAGAAGAGAGGATCTGATGTGAAGAAAAGGGTAAGAGGTGTTCTCATAAGTTTAGCTTGAGGCATCGTCTTAAATATCTTTCACATGAGTATCGGTCGAGCCGTTAGCCAATAGTCAGTCTGTATAATGCTCTCAGTTCCTCGGCAAAATGTTAACATTAGGGTCAGTGTGAGAGAAAAAGAGAGAAGAGATGTACAAGATGTAGCAGGTGGATGAGTACGAAAATGCAAATGAATGATGTACGGCATCGACCGTACACTGGTGACATTGTGCGTGCATACATGTAGTTAGCCCTTTAACCATCTCTCAGGTTGAGCGTACGGCTATTCTTCTCTGGCAAAGCAAGATTGTTCAGTTGATCCGATCAATCTGCATGGTCCATACATGGCGGTGTACTTGATACTATTGTGCAGCATCGACTTCGGCTTTCTCGTTTCATGACCTTCTGAATCCTCATCCAAAAGCTTCATCATCTGATCGGCAAAATCCAGTCGGTTGTTCTCATTCGAACCTTCCTTTCTTTAAAAATTCAAAGATAGAATTTTCCCGGCCACGGACATTGATGTTTGTATTTTCGCAAGCTACATCAGCTCGAGAGTTGACATCATAAACAAAGGACAAAAAAAAGTTAAACGAACACATATTACATATGATCAATGAATGACCTAGCCGGTGGTAGTAGTAGTAGTACAATGAGCGACAAACACAGTATTCTTCGTTGAATTTTTATTTATTTATTCATTTAGCAGAACCCCTGTTCCCCCTTTCTCCTCCTTTTCTTAATTAAAAAAAGAAGAAAAAGCGGATGCGCCAAAAATAAAAGGTCTCTTGGCCTTGCTTAGTTAGATATGTTTGGGCGACACATCGGCCAAATCCCTTAGTTTTCTTCGGAGAATCTTTCCGGATGCACTATAATACCCAGTTTCCCCCCAAAAGATGAACAAGACACAAATCATCAAGCGAAGGAAGAGTATCCCACATGAAGCACAAGAAGGAAGAGGACCATTATCAGATGCGATCGATCAGAGTTGTACATCTGTATAGGACAGTGACAATGAACACGTACGACTTGGGAATTTGATCGATGAGCATGATACCACCGCGGAGCAGTTTATGTGAAGCGACCTGCAAATCGTGTTCATAATAAAGAGGGTGGAATTGAACAGCTAGCACAACAACAGGTAGTCCAGAAAAGGTATACGATAGAACGAGCAGCTGCGGTATTGCAAAGGTTACAAACTTTTGTCTTCATCCAGTCTTGAATCTCATCAACCAACGCGGCCTTGCTCTCGATCGTCGATAGCTCATCTGTACGACTCGGCACGACGAATGCTCTATAAGTTTTTGGGCAGGAAGACCAAACACAGACGAAGAACAATGCATATTTAGATGCCGATGGCAATTGAACGAATGAAGGAGGAAGGTGATTTTTACCTGGGTACTTCAGACTTCTCAGACTCGCTCCAGATACCCACTACGCCTACATCTGTCACTTCAGGATGAGTTAACAGTAGGATCTCTAGTTCTGCAGGAGCAACTTGATGGCTGTATACCCAATTAGATGGATCAATATCAGTAGAGATCTTATAAAAAGAGAATTTCGAAAGGATACAATTAAGGACCCAACCCGTTATACTTGATCAACTCTTTCCTTCGGTCGACAAGCCAGAAATATCCATCTCGGTCGACTCGCGCGATATCACCCGTCTTCAGCCAGCCGTCTGTATCGATAGCATCCTTCGTTGCCTCCGGATTATTCAAATATCCTCTATGGATGCAATCGTAAAGCTTAGTATGTTGCTAATCAAGTAAGAGACCAAACGGAAGGGTGAACACGAACTTCATCACGTTCGGACCTTTGATCCACAATTCTCCCTCGGCCGATCCTTCCTTATCAGGCACGATATCAATTCCCTCCTGATCGACTAGCCTGGCTTGAACGTTAGGTATAAGTCGTCCTACCGAGCCAGGGTGGGCCTGTGTATCGTTCAATTGGAGAATATGGGTCACAGGGGATGTCTCGGTGAGACCGTATCTAAACACCAAACGCAAACGTCGTTATCGTTCAGAGCAGCCGTCAAAATTGGATCATGGCATGAAAGACAGACGAACCCCTGAAGGACAATGGTGTTGGATGCAGAGAATCGGGCTTCGACTTTGTGGATCAGATCCTCCCCTAGCGGGCTATTTGTTGTATGACATTAATATGCTCAGAATCAAGATTGATTTGTGCGAATCTATCGTGAGGAGGAAAGACTTACGCGGCGCCAGAAAGCAACCAATTCAGACTACTAAGATCGTATTTGTTCACAACTTTGGACGATGCCAGATGTATCTGCAATAGATGGATAAAGTCGAATGTATATCAGTGTTGATCAACATAGGAGATCGATCAAAATTGTTCGCCGCTGCTTTCAAGTTCGCGTCTGGAGGAGGACATACCAAGATAGGTGGAACGACAATCGCGCAAGTTACTTTGTAAGTCTGAATAGCCTGACAAATCGCTCTTAAATCTATTTTCTGAGCTCGGCGAAGACGAATCAAACTGAGAATTAAGCTATGTTTGACATGCAGAAGGAGTCCAGGCGACAAGAAAAGTATCTTACAGGAACGATGATCATGGGAAACCCATGCTGAAGTGGTAGAAGCATCACTGTTCAGATTTTTCAAAAGCCCTTGTTAGAACTCAAATTTAACAGAACGATTAAAGTATTTAAGAAAACATATTTTCCATCATCTCTCACATTTGAAGAGACCATAGATATGAGAGAAGGGCTATATACCAGACCAGACCAGATCAATCCACACACAGATGAGTATATGCGCTTTAATCTATCAATAGAATAAACTCACCAAGAGGCCCAACATTGAGTCTTTGGCCGGGTCCAGATTAGGAAAGACCGGAGGTCTCATCATCGTCATCAAAGATGTCAAATTATGATGTGTCGTTCTATTTTGGCAGGCAAGTGAATGGTCACGCGCAGAGGTTTAAGTCCTGAATGAGCAAAAGAGCAAGTCAAGATGGTGCAAAACTCACTCGACGCCTTTGCTAAGACCCTCTGTACCCGAACTGAAACAAATGACGCTAGTGTCCTGTGCAATGTCCTCTCCTTCCTGTTCGATTTGTCTATCCTCGAGTTCTACATGTTCAAGCGAAGTTTGAGCTTTCAAGTCGTCCAGAGTTCGGAATTCTTTTGTGTCTAGGTCCGGAGAAGAATCGATCAAAATTGTTTTGTTATGGATCTCTGAGTAGGAAGGAGGATTTGAGAAAAGCGAATAGGCTTCTTTGAGCGTGGGAAGGAGAGTAGTCGAGGTGAATGTGACCTTTGGTTGGGAGAGTCTCAATTGGCGAGATAGATCCGTCGAAGATCTGATTTCCAATGTCCGGGAGTGAACGTTAGTACACAACACTATTGCGCAGAAAAATCGAGCCGAACAGAATCAGAATGACGAAAACAAAGCTTACAGAGAGGACGCAAACAAAGCAGTAGGCCAACCTCCTCGTTGAGCGGCTAGGAAGATTTGTGCCCAATCAAGACTGTTTGACAGGAAGATGCCTATTGTTTCTTTCCTTCTGATCAAGCCTAAGTTCACTTTAAGCCCTTTGACTATTTTACCGGCCTCAAGTCGGAGATCGTTTCGGGAGAGTGATCTCCCTGTGGACGCGTCAATGAACGCGGGTGACGTTTTGTGAAAAGGCGAATCAAGAGGAAGAAGATGAGAGTATAGATTCCGAACGGGCAGTGAGTCAGCAGGAATCCTAGGAAAGGGTGAGTTATAAATGGTTGAGAGAAGGACAGGGGATTGAGACATTGACCGGGCCAGAAGCACTTTGCCGAGAGACTTTGAGCATATCCTCAACATCTTAAGGCTATGGGTGCTCAAACGATTGGGTGTGTTCTCTTGGTCGTTCGTTGTAGAAGCAAAAGAGAAAGTTCGAAAAAGGGACTCCGGTTACTATCGTGAATAACCAATATTAGTACCCAACTGCCATCCCCCCGATTGGGCCTCCACCCGTGCAAGAGAACACACGCATCCATCTCAACCTTCGGCTCAAACAGATCAGCTTACCGGACAATCTCTGGCAAGAAGAGATTCTCTTATACATGCGATCTACAGAGATTCTACTCAAAAAGCCTGGGTTTTTTGCAAAGGCCTTTCAATTTCTCAATCCGAAGGTGCAATTGATCTTGGTCACTCTGAGTTTCTCCTTTGTATCAATAAAAGTTCAATCGCTTACCTGGTTTAATTCCATCAAAACGATTGGACCTGGGTGATATGCTTTCACAGAATAAATTTCTTGTAGGATACGATCTTGAAGGTGAGAACTTCTTTGCGCTCCGATTGATTCTCATCTGAGGGAGAAGCGTGCCGCCTTGTTCCTCAACCCTGATCTTCTCTGTATAATCTTCTCATGTGTTTGTATGGGTATATCATATCTATTCTGACGAAATCGACCACAAAAGGAAACCGATTTCTCGAACGTCCTTCTAGTGAACCTGGTACGCCTTATTGCTCTTTTGAGTATCTATAACTATCTCAAGACTAACGATCGACGATCACCCGCTGGAAAAGGTAGGTTCTCGAACGAAACGAACGGTGGAGTATGTGGGAAAGCTCGAACATATAAGTGATGCAATCGCTCGGAATCGGAATTTATCTGGTGAGCGCTTTAGTCCGACTTGGCTTGACTCCTTGACATATTGTCGATCTCGTCTTTTTGAAAAAGAAGGATTTCGGACTGACCAAATGGTAATTTACGAATATGAATATGGATACAGTTCAATGGAAAGCTTGGTTATCACATACTCGGGTAGAAGCGCCTACGATTCAAGTACGCTTTGTTTAATGATTTTCTTCTTCCTAACTTGACATCTAGTTTCTTATTTGGATGACGAAACATTCATCCCAATATCTTGTTTGTCCTGACCTCTACTCTCTCTCGGGAAACACTTGACATATTGATAGGAACTAGAAAACGACATGAAGCGCCGTCAAGACTTATTATATTCTGTTCGGAACATCCAGATGAGAGAGAAGGAAGAGATCGCTCGGATGGAGGACGCTCGACGAGCGACTCTCTCCTCTCTTCCATTCCCCTCGTCTCCTCCTGCACCTGACTTGGTCTCGGCTTCCCGTCCGGACTTGCACACTTTGTCTTCCCCGTCAGCTAATGTTAAACCTGATCCTACGGTCAGGAACCAGCAGACAGACCCCGCTGGGCCGACCACTCAACATTCGATATCGAGAGCGCCAATTCTCAGAGGACCGAGTGAAAGCTCGGTGCAGTTGGATCCTACGCCGGAAACCGACCCCCTTCGACTGGAGTCCCAACGGGCTCTCCAACAAGAACAAGAACAGCAAAAACAGAAGGACAAGGGGGCCCTAGGGGAGAGCCCGGTGATAGGTACTCGAATTCAAGAGGAATGGAAACCTGAGGGTTGGAGTCCGAGTGTTTCTCGAAGAAAAAGATGAGATCGTCATGGAGGATAAAAAGTTGTATTTGTTCAAATAGAATTCAAGTCACACTGAATCTTTAACGATTTGTGCTTGGTGCATGAAAACAAGATGCAGACAGGATAAGAAGCTTCTTCAATTTACTATTTTCAGCTGACACACAATATATAAAGGCGGAGGAAGAGAGAGAAAGAGAGAAGAAAATGGACCAGGCAAAAGGCAGGAGCGAGAATTCATTTCTATCTATGTTACACTGTCCACTCCTGCGCTCGTATTCTTTTCTTTTCTCTCTTTGAGCGTCCTAGATTCCATCTGGCTTGGCGACCTGTTTGCCAAATGAGAGCAAAAGAAGATAGATGAGTTATTGATTGATGTAGGCAAGGAAGAACGTTTGCGATGACGATGGGAACATATCGTTGACATACCTTTCGTTTTTCGCGCTTGCCAGTGGACGAACAAGCCATTTCTATAAGATTACCATAAAAACGAAATCGCACACAGTGAGCCAACGGATCAAATACAAAAAGCTGGAAGAAATAATGGCCAAACCTTGCCAAGAGACAGGTTTGAGAGGTGCGCCTATGGGAAGAAGTATACGAGAGTGGAAGAGATCGAAAGTCAGACGATGCGCAGGGTTGAGAACAATTTTTGAACACGACATACCTTCTTCCGAGGTGGCAAAGATGACTGGAAAAATGGATAACCGGCAAGGAAAAAAAACATGGGCGAGTATTGCAGTATGATGAGTAAAAGACAATTATCATTTGAAAAAAATAGACACGAAGAAAGAAGAATCAAGTAGATACCTCCGAGATCGTTTCGGGCTGTGGAAAGATAGTATGACCTGGCATCACCTAGTGAGATCTAAGTTTAAGAAGGAGGAAGAATCCAAAGGTTGAACATGTTGTCTTATAGAGTGTTGAATGGAATGCACTCTGGGATAAAAACATTTACGACGAGGGCCCTGACGACGTCACCAAGTCGGAAAGACTCGATGATCTTGACCTTGTCTTTTTCTGTTGAGCTATATGGAAGAGTATTCCTTCTTTTCAGCGAGAGGTGACTATGGGTGTATGTGTACGTCAAGAACGAAGGACGTACCGAACATCCTGTACTCTGACGACACCCTGAAATTCTTCATTGGTCGGATGACCATCTACGGCGGTGATGGCGAGCGTGGCCTGCAACGGAGTGAGCCTGTTGATAGTGCCGATGACCTGTACAGTTTTTGATACAAGAATGAGTAGATGAGTGAGTGAGTGAGAATTATAGAATGGTTCAATTTGCGCAATGGATTGAACCGGAAGCGAGGTAAAGAAGAACGAGTATACTAACGACCGAGTTTGGTTGAGGAACCGATGACGTCTGGTGGTGAGATTGAATCGAGACCGACTTTAGGAAGGATAGAAGTAGGTTAAGGATTATGAGTTCAATGTTGGATAGAAAACACAAGTTGCACACCCACACACAGATGAACAAGAAGACTGTACGACTTACCGAGCCTTCTTTATTCATCCGACCGACCAAACCAGATAGAACGAGGCCACCTCTGGAGTACGTGCCTGGTCTGTGAGAGAGACATGTGAGAGTGAGGAATCAGTGCAAGGGCGAGGACAAGGGCAAGAACAAGGGCAAGAACAAGATCAGGAACAAGAGAGTCAGCAACGAGCACGACGGCGATTCGAAAGGAAACGATTGAGACTCGCCCAGCAAGAGGAAGAGGCGGCTGTAAGGGTAAGGGCTGTCCTGGAAGATAGATATCTGACGATGGATCCATGGTTTGATTGAGCTATAAACAGAGAGGGAGAGTGGAAGAGCAGGTATATGGGGGTTCGAGTTCGAGTTCGAGTGTATAAATGAACGAGTGAGGTGAGTGCTTAAAGGAGTACAAGTGTGAGAGAGCTTGATCGGATGGACCGGCGATTAGTTGGTTACAAATATTCAATATTGCATGTGTAACCAAGGAATATATATTCTACCCGACTTGCCTTCCTTCTTTTTTCTTTTTTTCTTTTTTTTTTTGTTCCACGGGCATCATGCGAATGCCGGTCTCGGGGGGATGAAGGATAGGTGCCTGAGAGGATGAAAGTTACGCAGTCAAGTTTGCATTACAGGATCAAGTTCCGCAGCAAGAGCACTCTGTTGGGAAACCTACTTTGCGTGCTGTCCTGCCTGATTCTTTTGTTCCTGATCTGCCGAAGATGATCACAAAGAACTCTCAAAGACGACTGCGCCACCAAGATATTGACTGAACCTTCCCGGAGGTTACGCGCCTCTCCTCCTTGTTCAGCCCCCGGGGACTAGGGCGCGAGATTAAATGTGTGATGTAAGCTGTGTGTTCTATAAGTGTGTGCTCTATTACTCCAGTCTAGTTGTGTGTGTGTGTGTGTGTGCGTGCGTGCTTGTGAGCGTGTGAGCGTGCCTATGAATGTGTGTGTTCCTTGTCGGATCTGGGTCATGACATCCTTGACCTCGACGTTCACCGACTTTGTCTCGTTCAGGTTTAGGTTCTAGTGCGAGTGCTGGTTCTGATTCTAGTTCTTACCCATCCATATCAACACATCTACTCACTCAATCAGTCAATCAGTCAATCACAACCACTCTTACTCATACACAGTTTGGCTCTCGTTGTCGGTATCTCTCTTTCTCTCTTTCTCTCTATCTCTCTCCCTCCTTAGATTAGATCGTCGACAAGATATACAGCATCAACCTCCGTCCACATCCGGTGATATTCTCAACAGTCAGTCACTCGTTATATTACACCTAACCATCTAATCATTCCATCAAATCACTTGTTTAGCTCGGCTGTCGTAATCTTCTCACTTATCTTGCTCTCTTTCCATTCCATGTAGCACATTCACACAGCCAATCACTCATCTTCCACCTGTTCTCCACTTTCGCCCGACTTACCCTTCTTTCAGAGTGGCCACATCAAACGCTTATCGGAACTCATCCCCAATTCAATCACCCGACCCAACCACCCGACCCTGGAAGACGTCCCTGTCCGCCATTCATGGTCAATCAGGCTATCGTCACTCCCAAAAGGGACGCCGTTCAGAGAGCTTGTGATAGCTGTCGCCAACACAAGCAAAAGGTTAGCTTCATATCATCTTTCGTCGGACATACTTGTTCCTGCCTCTTTCGTTTGCTGGTTGGCTGACCGGAGTACCTCACCCTTTCCCTCTCTCTCTCTCTCTCGTATTTCTCATTCTTTCCTTCCTCTCATTCCCTCTTCAACACACCTGAACTATTTCAAGTGTGACGGTTTCAATCCCTGCTCCCGGTGCTCACATAAAAAGGTACCGTGCGAGTACCTGAGCCAGAATAGAAAGAACTACACCCGGGTCATTCCTGAACCAGGGGCCAAACAGAACAAACGAGCACCCGGCCCGGTAGACAACGGAAGAAGACCTAACCACACCAGAGCCAGAGCTCGTAGAAGGAGAGAACCCTTCAAGAACATTCACTCGGACGATAGCGAGGAGGACCGACAAAGTCGGGGAATGGACGACCGGGATGATGACGAGGATTCCATCTGGGATCAACACAACGATATCGACTTGGGTGGCGAACTCGACGACGGTGAGGATGATGATGATGATGATGATGATGATGACGACGACGACGAGGTTGATGGTGGTGATGATGATGACGAAGACGAAAGGTCGGTCGGCAAAGCTCGGTATCTGGCCAAAAAGTTTGTCCTTCCTTTTGCCATTCCTCGTCTCTCTATCTCGCTGCTCTCGTCTACATCTTTCTGCATTTTTCCGCTAACGTCCATTCTTATTTTAGAGCTCGGGTCTCTCCTTCACTTTCTCCGTTCCCTACGCCGACAGATATGAGCCAGAGGGCAAGCACAAAACCGTTCGTCTCGACTGGCCTACGACCGATCACAAGTGCCGTCATCCCCGTATCATCCCATGCACCTTCTTCCCGGCCACCAGCCCCGTTCTCGCCGCCGGGACAAAAGATTTCTTACCCGGTTCACAATCCTTACCTGTCTCCCAAACCAAACTCGTATAACCCGGTGATGTCGAATGCTCGGTCGACCATTCGATCCCTGCCTTCTATCTCGAGGTCATCTAGCTCGACCTCGCTTGCAGAGATTCTATTGGATATTTCGTCTCCAGAGTACGGCAATGTCGTGCCCCTTCCGCTGTACCCATCCTCGTTCACTCTCGGTAGGAAACATACAGAACTCTCAACCGAAGTTTCTCACGTCGACCGAAAGGAGGTCCGGGAGGAACGATCAGCTGGTGGAGGCACCTGCTGCTCCCTTAGTTCTTCCTCTAGTGATTCTATCGGTAGTGTCGACCAGCAGCATACCCAAGATCAAGCTGGTCCCACAGTCGCTGTGGCAACCCATTTGTCTCCACCGTCAACCATGATTTCAGTCTTTCATTCTTCTCCAGACTATCATCCCATTGGCTCGCTTGCTCGTCCGGTCTCTTTTGTTGTCGGTAATGAACCCGTCAAACCTGTCGGGCCCGGAGGCACAGATAGAGATAGAGCGCACGATCTCTTTAGAGATTTCAGATATCTCCCTCCGATCGAAGCTAGGTTTGATAGCAGAAAGAGTCAGTCTCGAGTATAAGACGGCGAAAGGATAGGTTTTTTGTTTACTAGTTTCACTCTTTAGATCACTGTCTCGTTCTCTCTCTCTCCCTCATTTCTCTTGATGTTTGTGTTTATGCTTTATTGTCTCTGGTCCCTTTTCTTTCGTCTAGCTTGTCTATCTACGTTCATGATTTTCTTCTCTTTCTCTGGCACGTGTTGTATGCATCTCACGTCTTATGATCTCTTTTCTCCGAGTTGTATTCTTTTTATCTTATTTTCTTCTTTGTTTGTTTGTTTGTTGCATTTCTTTTCATGCAATTCCCACGGTCTCTTTATTCTTTTTCTTGTATTCTTTCTATATATTTTATTTACGAACTATCACTTTTCCCTCTTTCCTTATATTAACGTCTGGGATTTCTTCTCGTTTGTTCCCTACGTCCTTCATCTTACGTCTCGCTCGCGTTTTGGCGATCTCGTTTCTGACCTTGTCAGGTTCCCCTCCTCTATTACACTCTGTTTTGTTCAAATCCGATTCCCTTTGCCTCATTTGACCGTCTTCATCTCCATGCTTACATTCTTCCTTGGCCTTCTCTTCTTGTTTTCCTTCATGTTGATCATCATTCCAACGCCTTGGCGTGAACGACCTTCTTCGCTCGTCCTTGCTTCTATCCTTGTCTTTATATTTGTCTTTGACCTCGCCGATTCACGTCTCGTCTAGCCTCGGTTCTTTTTTTTCTTTTTTTCTTTAATATCTGCCCCTTTTCCTTCAAATCTATCTCCTTTCTGTTTTCCTTTCTCCTTTTTTTCCTTATATCTTTGGATCTTCTTTGAATCAGGTCTCGAGTCACCTCGGCTCGGGGCGTTCATTGATCGTATTATGACCATGGATGATCAAGACGAGTCGTTCGTTCTTCGCGCCATGCACAGTCAATCATCAACGGACCATCGAGCATGAGACATGATATATGATATATATGAAAAAGAAAAAAAAAATAAGAAGAAAAGAAAATATGGAAAATAACATCAGACATGGGTTAGACCCAGACTAGACTAAATTGGGATAGATAATCATCAAGACGACCTAAGGAAGAGGCCACTTGGTAGACGGAGCAAAAAAAGAAACAGAAAAAGAAAGAAAAACAACGGAACGCGACAAGGAGGTTAAGAAAGAGAGGAGAAAGAAGAAAAAATAGCAACAAAGGGCAAAGAGAAAAAGAAGAATAGCCGATGCGCTGCGTCGACTGAAATTCTTCAGTGAATAAGAGAGAACGAACTGATAGAAAAGGATAAATCAAACCAACAAGAAGAAAGGAAGGAAAAGACAAGAGAGGAAGGGAAATGACAAATCCCCTGGATTCCGCATCAAAAAAAGAAACAGGGGTGATGGCCGGAATTTACAACACGATTCGATTTCATGGTTTCTTCGACAAGAAGGAAATCTGAGGAGTCAACTGTCCAGAAGACGACAACAAAGACAAGGATAAATACTAGACTCGAAAAAAAGACGAAAGATAACGAAGGAAGGATTTCAAAGCGAGCAACAAAAATCAAAGGAAATAAGAAAAGAAAAAGGAAACGTATTCCCTTTTAGTAGGTAGGCTGTGTCGGATGAGTGGGAGCATTTCCACCATAAGTCTGAGGTTGAGTGGGATCATATCCGTACTCGTATGGTTGTTGGCCGTGGTTGTTATAACCTGTGTTCAATTGGCCATGAGCGTAATCCGAACTTCCTCCACTTCCCTGTCTCTCCAGTCCTTGGACCTGTCCTTGATGTTGTCCTTCGTAAGCATACATCCCCATCGCTGCCTGTGCACCTACGCCCGCCGCTCCGACGCCTGCCCCGCCGGCACCGAACCCTGCCATGTTAGGCTGTTGTTGATGATGTCCACTTTGAGAATCATATTGATAGCCACCAGCGGCAGCGTAAGCATCCTGATAGTAGGGGTCACCTCCGGTGGGATATCCGCCGTAGCCGTGAGGGTTCACATCATACTCGTGCACGGGCGCACCATGAGCCATGGGAGGATAATCAGGCTGAGGTGAATGGGTGCCGGTCCACTCATCCACACTGTTCCCGCTGAGCCGTTTCTCTCCGCTGAATGCGCCCTCGGTTGCCTTGTACTCATGTTCGGCAGGAGTGTCCATGTTATCAAAGTCCAAAGGTTGAAGTCTTCGATCAAACCTCTTCGACTTTGCGAGCATGACCTTTCGGATGATGAAAAAGATGCCGATTCCGCCGACGATGACCGATGCGACGGCGATCAGAATCGTCGCTGTTTTAGACAATCCACCACTACTGGCAGTCGAAACGGCACTAGCAGAGGCGGAAGCGGACGAACTTGAAGAACTCTTCTTTTTGGTCGTCGACCCGGCCTCCGTCACGGTCGATGTACCCCCAGCGGAAGTCGTTGTCGGAGACGAGGTAGTAGTAGTGCTAGAGGAAGATGAAGAAGTCACCGCCAAGGATGACGATGTGGTCGTCGTGCTGGTCGGAGTTGCCGAAGTCGAGGTTGTGACAGCGGCGGCGGTCGACGAGGACGATGAAGATGATGAAGACGATGAGGACGATGTAGACATTTCCGTGGAAGACGTCGCGACAGAGGACGAGAGAGCAGCAGTAGACGTCGCAGTAGCGGCATCGCTCGATTGGACGAGAGCAGAAGTTGCGGTAGTAGAGCTACTGGAAGCAACAGAGGTCGAAGTGGCCGAGGCCGCGACGGATGTGGTCTGGATGAGTAAATAGCAGGTGAGTCAGTCAGAGCTATGCTTGTTGTGGGAAATGATAATCTTGCATCTGGGGACACTAGTGCCGCCAGATATGCAGCAAAAGAGATAATCCCAGATTCAAAAAAGAAGAAGAAAAAAAAAAGAAAAAAACATGAAGCAACTAACAGCGGTCTGAGTATCACTTGTAGCAATTGCGGCGGATGACGAGGCAGCAGTCGTGGGCGTGGTAGTCTGATCTGTCGTCAGAGCACTCGTAGACGACGATCCAACAGTAGTATCAGATTGGACAGCCTGTCGAGCCTTGAGATGATGATCAGAGCCAGCTTTGAGTTTGATCATTCGGTGTTTGTCAAAAAAGTGGGCGGGTCCATGTGCGGACGCGACAGACCCGGAGAGGAGAAGGGCTGAAAGAAGGAGGGTATTTTTGACGTGCATCGTGTTTGTGTGTTTGGATGCAGGTATAAATGTGAAGGTTAAGAAAGAAAGTGTGTTGGGAAGGAATGTATTTGGGTAGGTTTGAAAGAAGAAACAAAGCAAAACCGAAAGGCGCCGGGCCTAGAAGGTTTGGGATCGAGGAAGAGAAAGAAGATTGGGAAAAAACGAGGAGGCTTGCAGAAAGAGAGATCGGTATGTTCTGCCAATTTTTTTTGTTTTGATGAACGGACTGAACGATTTCCACCTTCTCAAGATAATTCTCTATCTGTTCGCCTCTCTAGATTAACAATGATAGCGTTTGTGGACGAAGGAAGGAAAGGAAAGGATGAGAAACTGAAGGAAGAAGGTGATGGTGGTCGTGAGGGAAAACGATACACGCCCGAACTGGGTTTGTTTTCTTTTTTCTTTCTCTTACGCTACTGCGTGAGTGAAGGATGGACCGAGACATTTTCAATGGTTCTTATATATTTCGTACGGTCGCATATACCCAATTTTATTTCGACAGACAGCTAGAACACATGGTGAAGATCATAAGTTTCGATAGAGATACACGATGTGTGTTTAGAAAGATAGCATATA
This sequence comes from Phaffia tasmanica, assembly GCA_014825565.1. NCBI lineage: Eukaryota > Fungi > Basidiomycota > Tremellomycetes > Cystofilobasidiales > Mrakiaceae > Phaffia > Phaffia tasmanica. The sequence goes on along the minus strand of MVAI01000052.1, from coordinate 46,315 downwards.
CACGACCGTTCCCATCTTTCGAGGAGGGGCTTTCTTCCTCCATGGAGAGAGCGAGAGAGAGCACAGAGACAGAAGGGTAAACAAGGCGTGTAACCAAAGAGACGAGAATGGTTACATCAACAATGTAACCGGTCTGTAACCATTTGTTGATTGATCGTTCTCCTCGCCCACAAGGAAAGATTCTCTCCATAAGACGACCATATATCATCATACAACATGGTGAGCTTGCTTGATAGATTGATGAATGGGTCAACACGACTGACTGACTGGTTGATGAACTGGATGACTGATTGATCTGTTGGATAATGAAACGATCGATACTAACCAACCTGTAAATATTCACTTTAGCCTGACTTGAGTTCACTAGGTGCTGGCTTCCCTGGACGTTCTCAAAGATCTGGGTTCGCTTGTTTCTCTTCACATCATTCATCATTCACCTTACCCTCAACGTGTTGATGGTCTGTTTCTTTGGTCTGTCCGTGCTCTAATGGCTCACCGATCATCACTGATACCCTCACAGCCAACCTCGTGTTCCTTCGGCTCCTCTTTATACGTTATTCTCTCCCTCTCAGATGTTTGTCCATTTCTTCCATGTTCTTTCATCGTTGCCATTCCTTTCATGAATCTTCTCGCGCTGACTACATCATAACGAACCAACCTTCTAAACCCGCTCTCAGCAAACAATTCCAAGAAGCTTTCAACCTGATCGATTCTGACCGGGACGGTCTGGTCTCACCCTCAGATCTCACACAAACACTTTCGAACCTTGGCCAACCAGCGGATATAGAAACCATTCGATCGTTCAAGTCTGACGCCGACGGCTCGACCGGCATCAACTTTACAAAGTTCCTTACAATGATGGGTAATCATCTGTTGAGACTCGATAAAGAGGACGTATTGGAGGAGGCGTTCGGGAGCTTTGATGAGAAAGACGAAGGAATCGTCAGGATTGATGAGCTAAGAGAAGCCTTGGCAAACACGGGCGATAAAATGTCGCCAGAAGAGGTCAGTATGCTGCTTTCTTTTCTTGCGTTTTGTATATCACAAAGAGGCTCATGTCACCGTGTTTCTCAGATCGACACTCTATTTTCTACCAGATTTACTGATAGTCGGAAAAGCATATTCAACTACCGTGACTTCGTTAATGTTCGTATCATCGGCCTTGCTCATCTTGATCTGCAATCTTCACAGCTGATCATCTGTATGTTACGAAAACAGTCTCTAAAAGTGAATGAACCAGATACTGAGACCAAATAGAACCCAGTCTCAGCCTTCGATTCACTTTGGGTTCTTTTCGTTTTATCTCTTGACTCTCTTGATACCCACTCGTTGTTTTCTATGATTGTATATTCTAGTCCGATCTATTCGATGACCGTTTTTCGTTCGTCATCCTTTGTAAAGCAGCATCGATCATGGCTCACATGTCTGCTTCGAGCTGTCGACGATATTTAGACCGAGCGCCTCGTTCGATCAAGTTTCTAAAGAACGCTCTGCCAAAAGGCACCCAGTATCTATTACCCCAAGGTCAACTTGAGTTCAGTCTGACCGATTCCTTCTTGAACGCATCCAAAAAGACCGACCCAAAAAAGAAACAAAGAAAAGGCAGAGGGAATATGAAAATACACTCACAGCCATTGAGCATATTTGTAAGGTATCTCTGGGATCCACAAGATCTCACCCGTCAGTTTTTCATTCTTTACATTACTTTTTGCTCCTCTCATTCTATCAACCTCCGCTGTCAACTTGAGAGCTACTTCTTTTGGCCCGATCACCCACTTGACGACTTCGTCTTCTGTTGAATCATCCTCCGATGGGGAAGCATCTAACGCACGTTTTCTCAGACCAGTCTTTACACTCCCAGCTATGACTGACAAGAACTGGACGCCCAATCCTTGAAGCTCACTCTCGATCGCGAGTGTCTGGAAAAGCGCTTGGGAGGCTGATTTACTGGACGCATAGATCGATCGAGTAGGTGCCGGTAGGAGAGCCGCGACCGAGGATAGAAGGGTGATCGTCGGTGAGATCGAAGTTTCCGATAAAAGTGGCACAAACGTGGCGTAAGACACCAATGGGCCCATAAAGTTGACTTCTATCGATTGCCTAGTTATCGAGGACGATCGTCTCAACTGTAAATATCATCGCGCGTCGAGTCTAATTAAATGAACGAGACTGACCTTGCAACGTCGACAACTCTCTCGATCCCTTCCTTCTCTGTTGTCCGGCGACCATCGGCCTTGTCCTCTTCTTTCTGGTTGACAAGATCTTGATCTGAATTTTGAGAAGAAGGTCGGCCCAGACCGGCTAGAGAGAAGAAAGGTCGAGTCGTCAAAACGCCTGCTACAATATGGATAGTATCTATCCCTCCAAATTCTACTCGTTATTTATAAATTACCGTTAGTAAATATATGTATTGCAAGGCCATGAGCCATACGACGCAAGTCCAACCAGTCAGATGATATTGAATCTGATGAAAAATGAAACAACGAGATCAAGAGCGAATACCGACGTTTGCGAAGCGTTTCCCTCACTCTCAACATCCCCTCCACATCGCTCACGTCCTCCGCCAAGCAAATCACATTCTCTTCTAATTCGGAAGATCCGTTCGATCGAATTATGGTCTTGCATTCAGCGCTCACGAGAGAGATATTCGAAAGTGATCTTGAAACGAGGCAGCTGGCCATTGGTTTTCAAAATAAATAAACAAAATCGTGTGAGCAATCGCTTGATGCCTTCGTCGGACAGATGGATATAGCTTTACATGGAAGCCCCTCGAGAGGCGTAGTGTAGCGCAATCTCTTTTCCGATGCCACCTGGAACGTAAGCACCACCAAGACTCCTGAGTGTTAAAGACTATAATCAATTGATCAGCAGTGAGTGTAAAAGAAGAACACTGACCGCTCGCTCCCAAGATGAGAACTCTTTCTGCTCGAAAGCTGAGTGGTGATGATCTACGTCTACGGAAAGAACCAAGGATCTTGCCAAAGAGCCCAAGCTAAAAGAAATCAGCGTTTCAACGAAAGACACCACGTTAATCGAGACTCAACATCAGTGATTGTCCCATAGGTAACTCAATAAAACCATCAGCTCGACAGGCATTTCTTTCCTTCCCATTAGAACAGACTGACCGAGATCACCAACATCGCTCCGACAGGAATCCAATCTCTAGCTTTGAACAACACAGTTTGTATTTCAAAGTCTTAACATCCTCTTTTCGAATCTACTTGTCAAATCATTTCATCTTCATCAACAAAGACGAGCTCACCAGAAGTTTTCTCGAACAAGACCATCTTTTGAAACCCTCAATCGTTATTGGGTGAAGGTAACTTGATATATGGCTCGTCAACTTTTGAACACGCGTCGTCTAAATTCACTCGCGCCTTGATTACCCGCAAGAATCTCTGCTTACCCTGATATAAAATGTATAGTTAGCATTTTGTAGATACATATCTACAACTCGGTTCGAAGAGTACCATTTGCTTTGTGAAAAGTCTTTGTTTTCTTCTCTCTCTGCACGTTGTCTATCTCTGATCTTGGTACTGCGTGCGCTCGTCCAAAGGGAAGACGGTATCGAATTTAAGAATTAAGAAAAGCATGAAATTTGATCTAATTGTAGTAAGACCCCCGTCTATTCGTCATCCATCTCCATATCCCCTCCATCCTGAGCATTCTCTGTAGACACACCAGCCGACTTTTGGACGAAAGCAATTGCCCTCGTCTTCACCATCTCGGTTCCACTCTCGTCGCCTGGTACAGCCAATCGTCGCTCAATCTCCATCCATTTCTTGAAAACAGACTTTGCTTTTTTCTGAGTAAGCTTTCGCGCGAGAAGTCGATCAAACAACGATCTGAATCGCAAATTGAACGACAGTATTTTCGAAGCACAGGTAAGCACTCAGAACGATGCACGATACTTCCGAGAACTTGAGAGAAAACTGGAAAAAAAGATTCAACGTACCGAACACTATGGATATCACCAGTCTTGGCCTCCAAATCGATGTAAACGTTCCAGAGATCTAAACGCTTAGGATAACTATCGATTACACCCTCAAAGATTGTCTTTCCACGTTCGGCGTCTCCTACTCGATACTCTAATTGAGCAAACTTGGTAATGGTACCCACGTCTATAACAAGAGAAATTATTAGTATACTCTGGTTCACTATATCCTTGGAAAAAAGAATAAAGAGGATATTTGACGCACGATCAAGTTTTGGTAAACTCTTCAACGCTCGAGGGAGAAGCTCCCGAGCAGTCTCGGCATCACCTCTGTTCATGTAGTACTCCGCAAAGGCCGTCCAAATGGGAGGGCTCTGAGAAAACTTCTTGATCGCACGTTTGAAGACGTCTTCGGCTTTCTGTCAAAGGTTTGAGATAAAACCCCGACCAAAGATCATCAGTTCAATATACTCGAAAAAGAAGGTCAGGTAAAGACTACAGCACGCACCTCGAACTTTTCACTCTGCTCAAAGATTCCAGCCATTCGTAAATGAACAGTCTCAGGCTCGTTGAACTGGATAGCCTTTTTGAAGCAAGCATCGACTTCCTCCTCAGTACCATATGAATTTTCCAAGTTCAGCAATGCGATCCACACATTCAGCTTCTCCTCCTCCTCCCTGAAACCGATCGCCTTGAGCGCACGCTGGGCGACCTCCCTGGCTTTCTGAACTTCAGACATTGAAAGCTCGAAAGACATGTACTGAATCCACAAAAACGACGAGTTTGGTGCCCCGATCAACAGCCGTTCGAAATCAGCAGTTGACTCTGGGGTCTTGGTGTGGAGATCTGCAGTCAGATCCTCCTGGATCGCCTTCTTCTTCTTTGGAGCAGCGATTTGGGAAGTTGATGCAACAGGAGCAACCCCCTCATCATCAGAGTCGGAATCTGATCCGCCTTCATTATCAGAGTCATCTGCGTTCCAGTTGAATCCACCAGAAAGGTTAAGCGCGTCAGAGGAAGAGGTCGACTTGACGGCCTTCTTAGTCGGCTTCTTGACATCTTCATCGGCAGGGAAAGTGACAACCTGATAGTTTAGATGAAAGAAGCACAATCAGTTCAACACATGATTACGAGACTTTGGTCATATTTACTGATGAACGTTACTGACCTCGTCATCAGACTCGTCCTCCTCATCAAGCTCATCGACCTCATCCTCCTCGTCCTTGTCTTCGACTTGAGCATCCTCATCCACCTCATCGTCCTCTTCATTTTCTTCCTCATCCTCGTCTTCGTCCTTGTCCTCGTCGTCTTCCTCATCGTCATCATCATCATCGCCGTTAGTCATTTCAAGATCATCGGAGAAATGGGATGCCTTGAGAGAGAAGGCGATTTTCTTGGCCTTGATATCGACAGAGATTACAAGAGCTTTGACCTTGTCGCCGTCACGGAAGGCTTTGGAAACAGTTTCGTACTTGGCTGAAGGATCATCAGAAATCTATTAGACGGCCAGCCAACGGATTCAACAAGTAGTGTCAGAAACAAAGGTCAAACGTTGACGCTTAATAAATCAGAGGATCCATGGAAACCAAGCTTACCTCAGATTTGTGGCAGAGACCAGAAACATTGCTGTCCTCGATTCTCAAGAAGATACCATAGGTGTCAACCTTCTTGACGACGGCCTCAACCTGATCACCGGACTTGAAAGATCCCAACGTGATCTTCTTCGGCTTCAGCTTCCTTTCCGCCTTGGCTCTCGCCTTCTCATCCTTCTCCGCCTGGGACAAACCATGGGCAACAAAGACCAGCCCCTTGGCCTCATCTTTGGAGACGACAATCAGACCGTTGAAGTTGTCTCCGATCTTGATGGTCTTCTTGAGCTCCTCTACAGAAATCTTCATGTTTCGGGCGGCGTTCGCTTGCGAAAGCAGAGCTTGAGCTTTGGAAGGCTCAAGAGTAAGAAGTAGGTGCTGAGAGTGAATCGCGGTGAGCGTTCCTTCGACTTTGGAATCCTTCTCAAATGAGGCAACGGAGACGATCTCCTTGGGAGCTCGTTCCTTCTTGGGCACGGCATCGGCAGACGGAGTGTTCTCATCAGCGCCTGCAATGGCCTTTTTGATGGAAGCGGTGATCTTAAGGTTCTCCCGGTCGATCCAGGTGAGCTTGACCTTGACAGGCTTGCCGACGAAGAAAGATTCGTTCAATTGAGTAACGAAAGACTCACTATTTGACATTCGCAAACCAAGATAAGAGAGCATCGTGAGCAATCAGACCAATTGATGAGCGAAAAGGACGATCAAAAAATGAACGAACCTAGCCTCAGCAACGGGCACGTAAGCTCGGACAGTTCCGTAGAGATCGACCAAGAGACCCTTCTCAAGAATCTTGGTGACTGTTCCGTCAGTGATCATGTGGGGCCGGGCGTCATGGAACGAAGAAACAATGGGAAGCTCGGATTCGAGCAACGTCTTCTTCAAAGTCAAAACCACTCGGTTCTTTTCAACCTCAGTGTTGAGAACCTAGAGATCAATCGGTGCGACACAATTATATCAGTATACGCGAAAACTTATTCGAATGATGACCAAGTCGGAGACTAAAGTATGCTGATAACGATGGGTCAAAGACACTTACCCTGCACTTGATACTTGATCCAATCTTGAACCTCCTCTCCGGGTTTTTGAGCCTGATGTCCGCGTACTGCGTCGGCCAAACCACGCCGTCGACATTTCCTCCAACGTCCAAGAAAAGACCTTTGTCGGTCAGTCGCTTAACCGTACCCTTCATGAACTGTCCAATCTGAACATCCTCAACTCGGAGGAAATTTTGGTTGAGAACGGAAGGCTTGAGGGAGAGCTGAAGGAGGTTGTCTAGTGAGGAGTGACCAATCACTCGAGCGCGGTGTGTAGTGCCAAGCGCGAAGGGTCCAGCGGTGGACGAGAGATGAGGAATATGTTCGTCGGACACTTGAGCGATCTAATAGAGTGCGTTGAACACGATACAGAGGGAAGAATTAGTTCAGAATATAGAATAACTTAGTTTACAAGTAGGAAGACCTACGTGAGCAAATCCTCGTCGACCTTCCTGATTCTGGACGACCAATCCCCATTCACCTTCGACTCTCTTGACCTCAACGTCCTCGAGAGTCTCACCAATCACGCAAGTCTTGCCCTCCTGCTCGTTGAATTCCAAAATGTGATCCTTCAAACTACATCCAAATCGCTTCTCGCTCTCCCCATCACCAACGTTCATACTCTCGTAGAGCACTCGAACCTTGATCTTCTTGCCAACTTTGAACGCCCCCTCAGCCTCCTTAGCAAGGTCGATATCAGCAGGCAGATGGTAAGTGTCGACGGATCCAGAGAAGAACCCAAGCAACTTGAGGTTGAGACCTGAACCAGGAATTACAGCAGTGATAATAGCCGAACAGAGAGCTCCGGGAAGGAGTGACGTGATGCTGGTCAAGTTCGTCAATGTCGATTGGGAGTGCTTGATCGGGGAAAGAGTGAAAGTACATGTTCGCTTGTTCTCAGCAACAGAGTCAACAGTACAGTTGATCAGATAGCCAACGCCAAGGTGTTGTCCTGATATCATGGATAAGAACTGGATGAGCGCGGCTGATCGAAAAATAGTGAAACCCAAGAAGATACGTACCGTCTCTGCTAATCGAGTTAGGGGTAAATTCTTTGGCATCTTTGAAGGGCAAGAAACCTTCCATTATAAGACCAAGATCCAAAAGATACCCATGATCTTCGACACTCTTGACAGCGGCAGTCAGGCACTGGAAGAGATTCACAAAATGATTTTCAGTACGCTTACTACGAGTTTGAATCATCGTGGCTGTCACATCAGAGTAACAAACAACTCACGAATCCGGGCTCCAAATCTCCGACAGCGACTCCGTTGTTGACCACCTCGGGAACAAGGCTAACCTCAACCCGCCTGCAATCCTTCTCGATCTGATCTTTAGGCTTCCATCCCTCCAATCCTTCTGGACTACTGGTTCCCACCCCAAACACCATGCTAACTCGACCTCGGACGTACTGGCCGACTTTGAAGAGCTCGTCTAAGCTGGGCACGTCATCGTTCAACTCATCCTCCTCCTCATCTGAATCAGACGCTGAATCAGCAGAAGCTTGAAGGCGCTCAGTGAGTTGTCGAGAAATGTGAGTGATGGGTACGTGGGCGAAGATCTGATTAGGAAGGGAAAGTACGAGATGAAGAGGGTGGATGGAGTGAACTCGACCGAGGAGGGGGGTTCCGACGGAAAGTTTCTACAGCAATCAAGTAAAGCGAAGATGGACAGTTAGGCTATATTAGTTTGGTTTAGTAATAACTGATTCTAGCATAGACATACTTTGTAGTTCAAGTGCTCAACACCTTGAAAAGATCATGAAGACCCATTCATACAAAAGTCATTGATTTTCAGCGCCTCAGCCTTTTGAATCAAATCAACAGACACTGATCACTTACGGAAAAAGTCGCCATCCTGCTTGGGAGTAGCAGCCTTGGCTGCTTTGGCTGCCTTGATTTCCCGATCCTTACGTTTCTTAGGATCCCTGATCTTTTTGGACGAACTGGAAGCCTACAAGATGCACCACACATAAATCTTTAATTAACCGGATCCAAGACAAACCGTATACTAAGGCGAACAAAGCTTACCTCGTTAGCAGCATCCGCATCAGCCTGCTTCCTAGCCTCTCCAGTAATCTCCTTGTACTCGAGCGGAGTCAAGCTGGATCCTCCACCTCGGGGGAATGAAACTTCTTCTGAGACTAGAGACGATTTGAACGCAGTAGTAGCTCCACCTTCAGTCTGTCTGGGCTTCTCCCACGGTTTGGTATCAGTGGAAGACGTCTTGGACTTTTTGTACTGAGGCACGTCCGTGTCCGGAGCGGCACGCTTCTTGCTTGAAGTTTGGGGTTTAGGTCCTGCCATGGTTGAGAGAAACTACTATGTGCGTTCCTTTTTTGGAATTATAAGTTTTTATCTGTGTTTGAGAACTTCCCCAGGACCTTCTTGAACAGATAAACAAGAAGAGGAGAAAGAAATATAAAAAGTGGAAGGTGAATAGAACCAAAGCGTTCACTGGAGTTTGAACAGATTTCTCAAAAAATCTACCTTTTCGGTGACTAACCGTGTCTGTAACCAGGATGTGACGGTATCTTGCTTATGTAAGCTTGGAATTTTGGATGATTCTCTTCATTTTATCTTTTTGAGTTCCCTCGTACGCTTACCTACTAAACTTTCGTTTCCATTGACTACCAAGCACAGATTATTCGACATGGTAGGTCTTCCTTTGTCAGGAGTAGTTTTTCCTTGTTCTTTTATTTCAGTCCATTAGCTAATGATGCTTTCTGTTTGACGTCTCCTAGCCTCCCAGATCAAAAAAAGACGGGAACGGTCTCGGACGAGCTATTATCAAGAACAAGATCAAGGTTGCTAGTACGGCACCTGATGAGCTACTCGTGAGTGCACATACGAGACGTTACGAGCGATTTTTCTTCTTTCTTAACAACTTTTCTCTTTCTCTTTTCATGATACATAGCATTTCAAAGAAGCGGACGATCGATTGCGTTCCGTCACTCAGGAGGGAGACTTGGATGAGTTCTTGAACACTGCTCAGCTTGCCGCTACCGACTTTACTGCTGGTTAGTTTTGCCTCTTCTCTGTATATATCTCTTGGTTGTTAAAATACTGATTTAATCCGTCTTTTACTTGACGTTTCACTGATACGTGCTGAGTGCAGAGAGACAGAACGTCAAAATTATCACTGCACCAACGTCATCAACAAACTTGAACGCAGTGGAGGAAAACCCGCATTTACTTTCTGTCAATGAAGAAGCTCAAGTTCGGGAAGTTCATGGTCATATGAAGAGTCGTCTTCGGGTTCCTCGACGACCCATGTGGGACAAGGATATGACCGCTCGACAGCTGGAACGAAGCGAGCGAGATAGCTTCTTGGAGTGGCGACGAGGGTTGGCCGAGCTTTCGGACTTTCATTCACTTTTGCTCACTCCGTTCGAGAGAAATTTGGAAGTGTGGCGTCAGCTTTGGAGAGTGTTGGAGAGGTCTCATCTAATCGTTCAAATCGTGGACGCTAGAAACCCGGATAGTTTCAGATGTGGAGACTTGGAGGAGTATGTTGCTTCACTCGACGTGATGGGTCGACCGGTCGGTGCAGACTCGGCAGATGGAAGCAAGCGAAAGAGTTTGCTCTTGATCAACAAGAGTGATTTGTTGACGTTGAATCAGAGGTGGGTCTTACTTTTTAAACCTCAATTGTGTATGGCTCAAGATTTGATTTAACTGATTTGACTACCCGACTTGACATACTTTTTTTTCTCTCTCAGACGTCAATGGGCCGACCACTTTGAGTCTCTTGGAATCCGATACGCCTTCTTCTCTGCCCTGAACGCTACCGCTCTTCAGCAAGCTGCCGCGCTAGCTGCCCAAGCCGCGGCTTTGGCTGAGGAAGAATCTTCCTCTGATGAATATGACTCGGAGGAGGAAGATGAGAGCTCAAGTGAGGACGAAGCAGAGTTGGCTGACAAGGTTTCTCGACCTGTTGGTTTCACCGGACCGGCTTATGATGGAGAGGAGGAGAAAGAGGCAGGAATCGATCTGGAGCATGACGAGCAGCGATTGGAAGAGGGCTACGAAGAGAGGCTCAGAGTGTTGTCGGTTTTGGAGCTTGAAGAGTTGTTCGAGAGCGAAGCTCCTTCCTTGAACGGTTGGTTCGATTGTCTTATGAATTTACTTCACGTACAAAACCTGACTTGACATGATTCCCTTTCTTTGGATAGATTTCGTGACGATCGAACGTCCAACGCCACCGGCAAAACTCGTTGTCGGACTTGTCGGATACCCCAACGTCGGAAAATCTTCCACGATCAACGCCTTGCTCGGTTCCAAACGAGTGTCTGTGTCCGCGACTCCAGGAAAGACGAAACATTTCCAGACGCTTCCTTTCACCCCCGATATCACACTTTGTGATTGCCCGGGTCTGGTGTTCCCTCAGTTTGCTACCACCAAGGCCGAACTGGTGTGCGACGGAGTCTTGCCTATCGATCAGATGAGAGAGTATTCCGGCCCGATCGAGTTGGTAGCTAGACGAGTTCCTAGAGAGGTCTTGGAACTGACGTATGCCATTCGAATTGAGGTGACCCCTATCGAGGATGGTGGGACCGGAAAGGTCAAGGCGGAGGATTTCTTGTCTAGTTATGCGATCGCCAGAGGATACACCAGGGCGTCGTTCGGTTTGCCCGATACCTCACGAGCTGCCCGATACGTCCTCAAGGACTATGTCAACGCAAAGCTACTCTACTGCCATCCGCCTCCAAACACGACGGCTGATGAATTCAATGAAGAGTCCAGAGCCAAACAGATGGAGGCGATGGCGTCGCTCAACAAGAAGAAAGCGCCGGTCACCAGAGTCGGTAAAGGAGCCGACACATTCGTCAGAGAGACCGATGGGCCTAATGCCGGATCTCTCCCTGACCCGGCTTACGACGATCAAGGAAACCCGATCGATGTCGCACCCGATCAGGCCAAGGCGACACCCAAGGTGTTCTCTTCGATTTCTAGTCGAGCTGATAACAGACCTTCGCTCCCGATGTCTCAGATCTCCCGAGGAATCGACAGAGGGTTCTTCAAGGAGGATAATGTCTCACTCGAAGCTAGACCTCGAACCAAAGGAACGTCATCCAAGATCGAAGGCTCCGATGGTTTCAGTCGACCTAGGATGTATGGCGTCCAAAACTCGGTCAGCAATGACGGTACACAGATAGATAAGAGTACGTTGCAGACCAGGTTTGCGGAGATGGGAACGAGCGATCGAAGAGAGAACGGGAAGGCTTCCAAGAGGCATTTCAAAGAAAAGAAAGGGAAGAAACGAAGTGGTGCCGGGTATGACTGAGCGGGGGGAGATGTTTGTCTGTTAGGCAATAAAATTCTATACACCTAGTCTTTTTCTCTGCCAATCTAGATATCGTTGTTACAATAGAATGCTTATCATCCACCAGCTGAGAAACAAACCAACGCGACTAAACGTGTCTCTTGAAACCAAAAATGTGTTATTTTTTGGGGTTTTTTTTTCCTGTTTAAAAAAACCAAAAAAACGAAAGCAAAGAAACCCGAACGAATCATGGAATAGCTCTAGGTCTAAGGTCTGGCCCTGCTCTTCCAACTGACAGATCGCCCACATCTACATTCACATCAACGTCTACCGGATCGAACGATTCCCAGAACTTTTTCTTGTCGCCCAACAAGCTACCAACCCGATCCAAGCTACTCCTCATCCTCGTTCTCTCCACCGGACTGAGATCTTTTCTAGAATCAATGCCCAAGGAAGAGCCACGTGCAGTCCACGGGTTTTCGTCTGGAAGGCTGCTCAACAAGTTGTCAATCTGTTCTCGATATCTTGGTAGATCGAGAGAATAAAGGTGAATGGCAGTGAGGACGATGAATGGGTCGGTTGGATGGTGATGCAGCGGTAGATGAATATAATGCGCGAGAAGATTTGGTGTTAATGGTAGGTCGGTACGTTGGGTGTGCACCTCTAAATAACTTTTGTTGTATGCCGGTGTTGAAGGAGAGATATGGGAAGAATGAGAGGATGACGCTATCGGAGGATCAGATAGAGAAGGGAAAGGAGAGGAGGGGGAGGAATGGTGTATAGGCAAATGATCGTATCTGGACAGGAATTTATAAACTCTCGACCGATGGAACCTGACCCCTGGATCGGGCATCTCGAGTCGTGCCCAAGACTCCAACAGGGCATTCGCAACAAACGGCCTCAAATTGTCGAGAGTGTTGATCATCCAAGCGCTCTCTTCGGCATTCAGCATCAGCTTGGCATCCCCTCCGTCGGCTTTCGGAATCCACCGGTCTCTGTAGTGTCTAATTTCTTGTTCGATCCATACTCTACGGCCGATGCCTTCCTCCCAAAGTGAGATATAGCCCTCGAGAGCCAGAAGGAGGATTAACGGATCGCCTGGAGCGTGTCGGTTGGCGAGGTCCATGAACGCATTTAGGTGGACTCTCGAAGGACGACATGTATGAAATTGATCCTGGGAGCTGATGTTTGAGGTTGAGGTTGAAGTAGGGATGACAGAAGGGTGGAGAAGGTTATACAGGAGTTTTCGGAATATAGCCGGAGGTGTTTGACAAGGTAAGTTGAGACCATATGTAATCGGATCGGATAAAACATCAAGTGAGAACGGAACGTCGTTGAGATCTCGAGCTCGATCTGATAGGGCCACACAGGATGACACAGCGTTCACGATCGACAAATCGAGCGCAATCGAGCGACAACATCGAGCGAAAGTAGAGAAATTATCGAAAGGTCAATGTTAAATGATTAGATTGAACTGATCGAGCAAAAGAGAGAGATAAAAAAAAATAGAGAGAAGAAATAGACCGACCTAGCAATGAGTTGAGCCAAGCTAGTGTGACTTCGGTAGGAGGTAAAGAGACCTGGGTCCATTCCTGAACGATTCGTACGGCTTTGTTGAGTTCAGTGGAGGAGCCGGCAGATCGGATGAGCTTGTCAAGTAGCTTGTGTTTTGGTTGAGGAAATTTAGAAGGCGAAGAAGAAGAAGAAGGTCTGCAGGCTACTTGGTCGTTAAAGTCAAAGTGAAAAAGAGAGAAGAGGACGGAACAGAAGAGTTGTGAGCAAGACGAACTTCAAGGCAAATGAATGATTTTTTTAAATAAATAAAATAAAATGAAAACCTGATGGAAAAAAGAGAAAAGGAAGGAACGAAGAAAAGGGACTGACCACCGTTGGTCGTCAAGAAAGCCGAGGCAGCAAGAGTACTGAGACTTCTCCTCGATCGGACGACCGATTTGGAAAGCATGACGATCGGATGATGAGTGGAATGTGTATAGGATAGAACTAGAACTAGGAAGTGATAATACGGTTGGTATTACAAGTAGTAGCGGTAGCGGTGGCAGTGGGAGCGGCAGCGGCAGTAGCAAGAATGGCGACAACAACAATGACAACAAGATCGATTTTGAGAGAGAAAGAAGAGTCAACGATGAGAACAAAACGAGAGAAGGAGAAGAACCAACGAAAGAAGAAACGAACTGACCAACGAGGATGAGGATAGCACACAGATCAACTAGACCAAGAAACCCGTTCGTTGAGACGAAACTGGCCAACGAGGAAAGCAGTGAAAAAGTAAAGTAAAAAAACTTGTCTTATCGTAATCAAGGAGGAATCTATTGGTCGGATTGAGGCTCAGGGGTGTATGTGGCTAGGTGGTCACGTGAGAAGTTGTATATGTGGACACGTGATTTTCACCGCTCTGTTATTTCAAACAAATTCAAATAGTTATTCAAAAATCAAAAAAAGGCAAAAGTACTCTAATAAAACAACGAAAAATTCAAGCAGAGAAAGCGAGCAGTCAAAAAGGCGAGTCTTCCTTCTTTCTCTCTTCTTTTTTTTTCTTTCTTCTTCGTCACTCATCACTCATCTTTCATTCTTTTTTTTATTCTTTCTTTCTGTTCTGGTTCTGTTCTTTCGGTCGTATACTAATCATCTAACGTATTGGCCCTTGAAATCGTGACTTTTTTCTTTTCAACTGCCGTGCCTTTCTTTGTTTCTCCCTCGTTTAGGCCCATAACTCATCTCATAATTCCAAGACGATGCTCTCTCTAACCGCTCTCTTACTCTCATTCACATCTCTGTCCACCCTTGTTCTCGCTCTCAGCCAGTCTGTAGAGCCAGCCACACTTATCATCCATCATCGTCTACTCTCTACTTCTTCTCCTGCTCCATTCGTGCCTAGACTAGAGGTTCAGCTTAAAGATCTCTCTTCCGTTCAATCTGTTCAAGATCTTTCTTCAAGTCATCCTTTGAGTCCAGTTGATCTCGATCGAGATCTCTACTATCAGCTTGCCATTCAGAGAGCTGGTCAGCCTGAGAGTGATTGGAGTGTGACTTCTGTCAAAGCTGTTCGTTCTTTTTTCTTTTTCTTTTTTACTTGAAACTCTATCTGACTCGAGCTGACGTTTTACTTTCTTTCATCTCACGCAGTGTCATCTCCTTCCCTCAAACGGCCGAAGAGAAACGTTTCAACTTTTCGTTCCCTCTAGTGGAGATGAAACGTCCATTCAGCTTTCCTACTCTCTCTCCGGTATCCCCCGTGATGGATCGTGTCCATCTGTCAAGTCTGGGTCAGCGGCTTCTTTGACCAACCCGACCGACAGCTTTGAAACTAGTGTACAGGTTGTCAAATCTTCATCGCCTACTCCGTACGTCGTCTTATCTTGAGGTTTATTTGTCCTTTTTTCGGATCGACAACGACCGAAACTGAACAAAGACTGATCTGTCATCATTCATTCTTCATTCACAAAGGCTCATCCTAGCTTCTCCAATCAAGCTAGATACCGCTACAGGACAGGCAGAGGTACCTCCTGTAGAGAAGACTATGATCCGTACGTATCGTGACTCTTGCAATGCTTCCCTAACTCTTGCTCACCTACATTCAACTGTCTCGCTTTGCAGAGAAATACTGGGTTTATGCAGTCATTCCCCTGGCCATGCTTCTCCGTTCGTTCCCGTCCATTTTCTCTAAATCATGCCGACTCTAATCTAATCTTGGCATTTCACCTTTAAACCACAGTCATGCCTGAAACTGAAGCTGAAAAGGCGGCGGCAGCCAAGAAATAGATGTTCTGTCTTTGGACGATACACCGCTCAATTTCTAACTAGATTCTCCTGTTCTTGTTATCTTCTTTCTCCCAAATTATCTGCAGTGCCCGTCAGTCTCGCTTCGAATTCAAATAATCCTCTTCGAAGTGAGACTGACAGCCATCTCTTTCGAGGGATGGACCAGTCGGTGTCATGCTAGAACGATACTCGCATTGGAAATCCGTTTGAGGGAGTGGTTCTTAATCTTCACGAATCACTTCCATAAAGAGTTTTCCACATTTCCCTTCTCTTGACTTTTTCTCTGGCTCTTTCTTTTTGTATATTCGGGCTGGACGTTTCTTGGTTTTTATTTGTACAAGATGAAATTTATAAAAATAAAAATAAACTCCTGATGTCCAGAGTTTTATTTCCAGTAAAACGTTGCATAGTTTGAACCAAACGGAATGACAAACGACTCTCAAACTGGGTTCCAATAACACAAGAAACTCCTTAAGACTCAATCTGGCGAAAACTCTCAACACTGTTTGAGCAGTATTGACCTTCTCTGGAAAAAAGAGGATCATTTGTATACGGTTGTCCTCTTGGCCATCTTCAATCCTTCAGTTTTCACACGTTCTTAGCTTCTCCCTCACCTTGCGTGGCAGAGGCAGCGGCAGGAGACTTGTCGGAATCTTTCCGACTACCTCTCAACCTAGCCCCATCCAATAGCTTCTGTCGTTTTCCCTCCGTCCATTCGTTCCAAGTAGACCAACCCTGGATGTAGTCCGCACCACCAGAGAACCTGCCTTCGAGAGCATGATAACTCGGTTGAGGGTCTGCTTGCCAAATCTTGGAACCGGAAGATGACTTGAGCGATCGAGGTGGTCGCCAGCTTCGAAGAGCGTTTTCTATCTTTTTGTTCGTTCGAGCCTGTTTGAGTCAAAGTCCAGTAAAGAAGGTAAAACAGAGGTGAGAAAAATTAATCGAGCAGGTTGAAAGAAAGACATCGTGTGGATCGGGTTGGTCATCAATAAGATGTATTTGGTATATTCGGAAACGTATCTCTGTAGGAGAGGTAATGTGAAAGAGAAAGGGAAAGAAGATAGAACGCACAATTTCACCTCGATCACCTTTTGAATTGGCATGTGCGCCAAAGAACCTGGCCTCCTTGTAAGCTGATCGGATAGCTACCTCCTGTACAGCTCGAAGGTCGGCAAACTGAGCGGTGGCGATGGCATATGCTTTGGCTAGTGAGAGTTTATGATGTTTCTGGAGATTCAATGTAAACGCGATGCAGCTTTGGGATTTTTGGATGAGAAAAATCAATGTCAGCATTTGGCTTTCTTCAAAACAAATATCCCTCTCTACACTATCGTTCCTCTCCGTTGATTGTAGAGTCTTATACAGAGGAAATGATCTTTGATGATGCTCAAAGGACAGACCCAAAAGAGAAATCGGAAGAAAATAAAGGAAAGAGAAGAGCAAAGGACTCACTCTTCAGCTGAAGGGTTAGACGTCCTCTGATGCAAGCTAGACCATTCTTTTCCCTGTAGACGTTCCTCATCCTTGACGACCTGTCTCTCCGACAATGATTTTGCTCTCATTGCTTCGAACGGGAAATCTTCAAAAAACTGGGTTCGGATTTTATCTTCCGGGAATACGAGCTCCCTGACGGACGACTTGAAGATTGGTCTGATCGGAGCGGGCGGGTGAGAGAGTAATGCGGCGTGCCAGACTGGTGTCGTTCCTACTCCAGCTTGAACAAGACGTTGGGACGTCTGGAGAACGGTATGGGCTGATCGACGGACCATGATGTGGAGAACAAGATGGAAGAGAAAGAATGTGAGTCGAGCAAAGAACAAGAATGATGATATGTCCTAATGGGAAAAGTTAGGAGGGATCCAGAAAGAGAGAACCAGGCTCGAGTTGATAGTTGAATAAGGTTTCATATATCAATTTAGCTGGATTTGAATATGATCTTGTGTTAGCTAAGGTCGTGTCAGTCACGTGGCATCTTGATACACAGCCTGATGTGGCGTAATGATGTGCCGATATGCGCCCGCACGTCCCTTCTGTTCCTGTTTCTATGCCTGTTCCTGTTCCTGTGCCTGCTCCTGCTCCTATGCCTGATTCTGTGCCTGTGCCTGTGCCTATACCTCAATCACTTCTTCTCTAGAGAGCGTTCCTGTTCCTTCGATTACTCGAGTGAACACCTTCATCATCATATTTGACTTTCAATCTCTTCTATCCTTTCGAGATCATTGTGCTGATACAGAAGAGATTCCGTCTTGAAGGAATCATCTACAGCTAGTCTCGGCTTATCCTCTGCCGCACGCATCTTCCACAAAGAACGAAACAATGCATCTTTCATTCCTTCCACTCCTACTGAGTCTAATTCCCACTCTCTCTGCTTCGTCTATTCAAGCTCCTATCGTAGATCTATACCCGCAACAGAGCTCTCCACAACCTCTCACATCAACCACAGTCGATATCATCTCGGCAGATCCAGAACTCTCAATCTTTCTTCGATACCTTCAAAGAGCAAGACTTATACCAGCGCTCAATAGCCTCCCCAACGGCTCGACCGTCTTTGCTCCTATAAATCAGGCGTTTCATAAAGCTGCGCTCAAGTATCCTACCGATTTGACGCGGCCGGACAACACTCTTCATGAGCTTAGGCAGAATCTACTGTATCATATTTTAAATTATACCTTCCCGCCACCCTCGGATAGTAGTGTGGGTGATGCCGATAGCGATAACGACGGTGAAAATAGCGCTGCCAATGGCCATCTCGCAGACCTTCCGTTTCCGTCAGACTCTTCCATCCCTTTAAACTTGGAAACTCTCTTATTTCCGAATGATCTCCCGCCCCAGAACGGAACAGAGTCACCACCGGCAAGTCCTTGGGTTCCATTACGTGCCGGTCATCTGGGATCCGAAGGTCAACGTCTCAGAGGCTTCAAACGACACGGGAAAGACTGGATCGGTGTAGACTGGGAGGGTCGTGGTGGATTCAAAGTTCTCGGCAAAGGATTACAGGCTGGTAATGGGATAGTCTGGAAAGTAGACGGGTTGGTGGATATGCCTAGAGACATCGGTTCGAAAGTTCTTCGCGATCGTTTTTTTTTTGTCTCTAATTCTGTCTAATCTGCTTGCGCTTTTTGGGGTTTTTTTACTTAACATTTATCAGCTGAGACGATCGAAGCGCACCCGTCTTTGGCATATCTCAAAGCACTTCTCAACCAACCGATCTCACCTGCTCCGACCGCTCCTTACCTCACACTCTTTAAGCAGCAACCATCTCTGACTTTGTTTGCTCCCTCTGACATCGCATGGTCAAAGCTTCCTCATATAGAACGCGCGTACCTTGAGAGTGGATTCGCTGGGCCGGATATCGAGCTCATCCTAGGCTCTCACCTGGCAAAATCCGGAGTGGAAGAAAGCCTAGATGGACCAGTCAGAGTAGGATGGAGAGAGGTATTCGAACATTCGGGGTCTGGAAAGTTGAAAATGATTGGGGGAGAGGAGGCTGTCATCAGCTTGGGGGCCGCAGGAGACATGAAAGTTCATTTAGGACCAGACAAAAACAAAAGACAGATGCTCAAGGTCTCTGAGCCAGATCTGTTATGTAAAAACGGTGAACTTTCTTTCCTTTCTGATGGACGCCCCATTTTACATTATATAGGAGGCTAACTTAGTTTTTAATTGCCCTTATCATATGCACAAACAACAGGTGTGGTACACATTGTAGACGACCTGTTGATCCCTGCTGGAGCCTTGAAACTTACCACTGAAAAGGTGAGTCTTTTTTTTTTCGCTAGGTAGCAGACATCAGAAGAACGCTCGCTCAGCACCTCGTTAATTTTGGCTTTTCATAAGACTCTCATTGGATTGAATGCCACCCGCTTTGTTTCACTCCTTCGGCTGTCTAATCTGACATCCTATATCAACTCCACAACGCGCGCTAGCCCTTCATACACTATCCTTGCTCCTCTTGACCCGGACACGTTTTCCTCATTGACCTGTCTCCATTCGGATACCCCTGACTGCTCAGCCTCCTTGGAATATACCCAGGCGCTTGAACTGAAGGATCGACTCAAGTTTCATATCCTGCATGGTCGACAGGAGCTGAAAGACTTAAAAGACGGGATGTTGGTTGAAACTGTGTTTGCATCTGACGCTATGGGCGGTAGGAATCAAGTGGTCAAAGTCGGTGTTCGGAAAGGATTGGAGGATATTCAGGGCAAGATTGCTCTAGGCGGAGGGAGCAAGTCCATCCGTATAGACAGACCAGATGACGACGGGAATGATGAAAACAACCATCAAGGTGGTTGGTCAGAAGTTACTTTCTCAGGGATCCCTGTCGAATCCAGCCCGATTGAATCATCCTCAGACAATTCGCTCATATATCTCCTCCCATCAGGATCGGCTGTTGAACCTCCGGAGGATATCATCCAGACAGCGCTCACTAATCTGGATTTGTCCATCTTTATCGGCGCGCTCATCTCGACCTCTCTCTCAAACGATCTTACATCCTACTCAGACGGACTGACAATCTTTGCTCCTCGGAATGGAGCTTTTGAACAACTCGGTCTCGTCATCAAGTATCTACTCTTGCCTGAAGCAAAGGCAGAACTGAAGGATGTGTTAGGATTCCATGTGCTTAAAGATGTTGTCTATCTAGAAGAGGCCAAACGTTGGGATGGCCAAGGAAAAAGTAGGGAAACATGGACGGGAGAAGACCTAAAGGTACAGGCAAGAAACGGTTCTGTCTGGGTCGGTACGAGTGAGCAAGGAGATGAGGCAGAAATCACCTTAAATGAGAGCAACATGATTGTCTCGAATGGGTAAGTCTCAATCATCACCTTCTCTTGACATTCAAAGTCGATATTCAACTGATTTGATACTGTTCCAAATAGGGTGATCCATCAGATTGACCAGGTTCAGTTCCCTCCCTCCGCAAACATCACGTTGTACAAGGTCCTCCGGGGTTCGAAATCTACTTCAATCATCACCGATCTTCTCATTCAGGCGAATATGAGTTGGGTCCTTAATGGTTCATCTCCTTCAACAGAGGATCTTGCCGAACTAGGCATCGCCGGATGGAACGATGAGAAAAACCGTGTCCTCTCGTCATTAAGCCCTTTCCCTCGCTTCGCATCTTTCGGCAACAAAGAAATTGAAGAAGGCGATGATCAAAATGATGAGCAGCAGACTAAACCAGTGTCTTTTACTCTGTTGGCTCCCACAGATGAAGCGTTTTCCCGCTTGAATCTTACTCGATATACTCATGATCGAGCTTTGCTCATCGATCTGCTCAAATTACATATCATTCCCTCCCATGCGCCCATCCCGTTGGCCCCACGCGTGGCCTCTCACTCGAGCCTACCTTTCCTTCCGACCAGTACAGACGGAAAACCTCTTACCATAAAGCCAGATGTCGCCTATCTGACGTTATTGTCAGCTTCTTCCAAGTATGGGGACGTTGCGTTCGGTGACGACACAGATGGATCGGGATATAGAGTTGGAATAAAAGGCGCTCGTGTCGGAGGTGACGGCGGAGAAGAAAACGATTGGGCTAGTCTGGGCGCTTTCGGAAGAGGCACACCGCCATGGTCTTCATCATCTATTTCCTCCCTCGACGGGCTGCTCACAATCGTTGAGAACAAAGATATAAGATCGCGAAGACCAAGCCAAACAAGCGGTTTAGGTAATGGTGTCCATCCAGGAGGAGGTGTTATCATTTTAGGCGCGGTACTAGTACCATACAAACCTAGCTGGTGGATTGTCTGGAGCTGGACGATTCTTGGTGCAGTCGTTGGTGGACTGGCTGGGCTGACTATCTTGGCGCTAGGTGGTTGGTGGCTTTGGCAGAGGAGAGCGAGAGAGGGGACGGATTATGAAGTAAGTCCCCTTCTTTTTCTGACCACTCTCTTCTTTCACCAATACTTGTCTGACGGTGGATTCTATTTCGTCCTTTTTGACTTTCTTAACAGCGCCTCGAAAATGAAGAAGACTAGTGATCGTCTCTCATGGGCAATCTCCATCAACACGATCAATATACACATATATGTGCTTTCTAACTTAATATCCATAAACATCCTTCGCCTATATTCATTGGTCTCCGACTTATTTCTAGTCTTATAAGTCCTATGCTTGGGTTGATATCCCAATTCAATACTACACATACACATCACTCTTGCTTGTTTATTCTTGTTGTGTGTCTTCTTCTCTAATATATCATAACACATTCGACCATCTGGAAAACGCATATCTTGTTACTTTCTGAGGTTTGTCTTTAAATCTGTCGCATGGTGAACGGCGCCACAAATTATGCATCTTGAAACTCGTCCAGTTGAACATCTATTGACCGGTCTATTTAACTATATCCTAATATCTACATATTTGTCAATCGATCTTAAACATACGGATGGTCTCAGAATGGTGGGTTGACCAAGTAAGGTCTCATCACACCAGCAGGGACTTCGATGATTTTTCCCCTAATCGTCTCTTTTTGCAGACGTTTGTGAGCTTCGAATCGATGACAGCCACCGACACTGTAGTAATAGCTTTTCGAAGGGTCCGATGGATCTCTGACTCTGAGGACTTCTATGGGTGTAAACTCGTCTCCACGCTTCGATTTGATTTAGCACAGTGCCGGCAGGCGCAAGTAAGGAAACAAGATAGGTGAGAATGTGAGAACATATAAGGAAGGGAAGGAAAGGAAAAGGACAAACAGCGACTTCTTCCATGAACACTTTCATCTTATCTTCGTCTAACTCTGAAGGAATTGGTCGTCTGATCACACTCATCGGGACTGTAGACAACATAAGGAAGCGAAGAGAGACAAGAACAATGGAGTTGAATATCATCGCGCGAGAAATTTGGAAGAGAAGAGAACGGAAGAAGGGCAAACCATCGTGAATCTTAGTGATTCCTTGCCCAAAGACAGAGAATCCCGTACCGGCGTACTTCGACGGTTCTGTAGTTTTCTCTTCCGCAATCTGCTCTCTATCCTCCACTTTGGTTTGGTCAGACACGTTTTCTGAAGAAAGAGAAGAGGAAGTTTTACTGGGTGATGAAGACATGGTTGGAGGGGTAAGGTTAGAGAATGTACGAATCGTTGAAGAAATGATAGTCGTTCTTGAATAGAGGAAAAGGATGTTTCGATGATTGATGGATTGGTACAATGATTTTCGAAGAGCAAAATACATAAACTCAGTGAGCGAAATCGAAGACTCCTTTTATGTTTTTGAGTGAAAGCTAGAACGGGTGGATGATGGGATGAGGGTGGATGATTGGTGAGTCGTCCAAACATATTAGCCAGTGAGAATTCAATGTTACCCTCTCCGGCCCGATGATGTCGGATACCCGGTTGTCTATGACGTCATCTTGCATTGTTCGTCTAGCTTGCTTTCTTTTCCCCTTGGTTGACATGCGAAGGAATGAATCTCATACGGAAAGGATAAAAGAATACAACTATCAATGGACAAATATCGACCAGTTCAATCGCATGGAAGTATTTTACGACGCAGGGTCGATATCAGTTGACCGGGGGAGTTGTACTGAGTTTAGAGCCAAACCAACTGTGCGAGGTGTCCACCATCTGGACCAGTGAGATTAGAAGAGGAAGGAAAAAGGGAACAGAAAGGAAAGCTTAGTCAACATATTGATATGAAAGATCAAGACCGTTGATAGATGAAAGGAACGAACATCGGGCACCAAGAGGAGGGAATTCGGCAAGGATTTCGTTAACTTGATTGATCTCCTCACTCGAAAGTTCAATTGAAGCCGATGCGAGATCTTAAAGAAAAGGAAAGAGGAGCCCAGAACAGATAAGATTGTCAATACTCTTTGTGTTGCAGAACGGAAGAGACGTCCAAAAGAAAAACTACAATGGCAAGACGGGAACATTGTTGACTCACTCTCTTTGATCCGACTGATGCTAGAAGATCCAGGAATGGGGATGAGATTGGGACTCAACTTAAGGACATAGGCCAGAGCAAGCTGGGATGCGGTGATGCCTCGCTTCTCGGCGAGAGATTTCAATGTGTCTGTAAGCTTCAAGTTGGTAGCTATGGAGGAAAGAGAAAAGGATGTTCAACTAATTGAGTATATGTGTGATTTTGATTGATCATATGGCTGAAAGGACAAACGGAAATTCTCTTTGGAGAACTTTGGGACTTCTGTTTGAGAAAAGGAGCACATGTTCATAAATCTCAACAGAATATCAGTATAACTGAACCACATTGACTTTGAGACTAGTGATGTAAAGACTCACGTCGTCGGAGATCACCTTCTGGAATATCATCAGCTGTCTTCCATTTGGAATTGATCATCCCTCGCCCCAAGGGGGCTGTACCAATTCAAAGAAAGGTCTCATGAAATCAGTGGATGACTTATCCTTGAGAGGACAATAAGATTTAAATAATAATAATAAAAATTAAATTAAATTGAAATTAAAAAAACACCCACAATAGCCGATGACAGCGATATTAAGCTCTTCGCAGGCCTTGATTACATCAAAGAGCTCAGGTTCTAGAGCCCAGAGAGAGGCTTCCACTTCGACGGCGGCCACCGGATGAATCTAACGATTGCAGATCGACATACAGAGGGGCCATTCTGGACGTCAGATGCCTCCACACCTCTTAGTTGGTGTCTAACAAAGAAAACTCACAACTTGAGCTCGTCGGATAGTAGAAGCATTGACTTCGGAGAGTCCGATGTAACTAAACAATCCATCATCGATCATCTTCTTCATGATAGGCTGTACAATCGAAAAGAAGGGATGTGAACATCAGAAAAGGACCTTGCCGCTGGGAGAGGGTGCTGTGAAGAGCGTACTATGGTGACCTCCACAGGCTTTTTCTGTCGAGCAAGCTGAAACAAGTCAATCTTTTTCACGGAGCCTAGAGCGTCGATGGATTCTTGTACATCCTTCCTGAGAAAGGCCTCGTCACTCTGTAAGTTATGAAGACGATATGGATCGATATTGGTTAGATATAGACTCTATATCGTTGAAGGCATGCAAGAAAATGATGTCTTACCTGATCCTGCCCAGCAATTCCTCCTCCTTTTACGCTCAAAAATATTTTGGAGGCATACTCTGGATATTTGTCAAAGAATCTTTTGAGCAATTTCAAGTTTGCCAGAGGGCTGAGGAGGGCCAGATGGACCAAGAAAAAAGTTGAGCGTCAGATCAAAAGTGATCAGAAGTCTGAAAGATAGATAAGACAAAGAGACTAACTCTGGGTTTCCGTAAAAGTTACCAGAATTCCAGAACGTAGCTCCAGCATCAGCAGCGACCTTCAAGCTCTCGAAGATTTCCTCATCTGGCTGTTGAGGGGGAGGTGTCCAGCTATGTCCGAAGTGACGCAAAGGGAAACAGTTGGTTTTGAGAAAGACTTGATGAGATCAAACGAAGGTATAAGAGCAATCATATAATGTATTTGGACCAACGTGAGAAGCATCAAACCATGGCCACTATGATACAAGAGTCAAGATCATCCGTTCGATAAAAGTTAGAATATAATAGCCAGAGTTCGTAAAATAAAAAATCTCTCGTGCGTACACCGCGCCAACTGAGATTTTCGATGATCCAAGGACTCGAGTAGGGAAAGAGTTTGTAGAAGACATTTCTATCGGGTTTATGTTTAACTTGATGAAGGTATGAAGGTGCTATAGGGATGAATGTTGAACTAGTCGCTGATGCTGATGCTGGTGCTGATGATCTCGTCTGCTCTTCGTCTGCTTTTATAGACTTGATCATCTTCATATCTGGAAGTGGATGCCCGGTGTTAATCCGGGCATTTGTTTCAGGAAGAGCACGTGCCCAGATTGACACCGGGCGTCCGGCTCGGCTGAGCTCTTGGTCAGCTTTTGATCGCCGAACAACCCTAACGGCATAAAGGCCATTAATCCATTCCATGACATCTCATCTACTTTTGACTCACACCCTCCACTTTCTCACCGTTGAGTCCTTATCATCTTGAGTGTTTGAATGCCCGGGGTAGCATCCATATATTTTTATAACTCTCTGACGTCGTTTTCGGCATTGATCAGACCTTTACCTATCAGGAACATGTCAAATCTCAAGATTACCTCGCATAACCAGTACAAAACGCCTAGGCTTGTTCCCGAGTGCCTCGATGACTCACCGCTCGTCCAGTTCCACAAATGGATGGCATCAGCTATAGATCCAGTATCAAGTGGAGAGCCGGAGGGTACTCCAGTAGTGAAAGAGCCAGAGGCTATGGTATTGGGAACAGTTGGAGAAGGTGGGAAACCTAGTAGTCGAGTCGTCCTTCTGAAAGGTTCGTCTTCTGGAATCTTCTGCTTTCCTGAGAGAGAAAACAAGCAGAAACACAAACGGGACTGACCATAATCGTTTTCAATGACACCTTTAATTTCCTGACTCTTCAAAATCAGAACTGGACAAGACCGGATTTCTCTTCTTTACCAACTATACCTCGCGAAAATCTCGCGAGCTCAGCGCCAACCCTTATGCTTCCCTGACATTTTACTGGCGTGAGACCTCTCGGTCTATTCGAGTATCCGGCCGAGTTGAGCGTCTATCGCCCGAAGCTTCAGATGCGTACTTCCAAAGTCGACCGAGAGGCAGCCGATTAGGTGCTTATGCCAGTAAGCAGAGCTCTGTCGTCGGGGAGGATACATTGGAGAGCAGATTGAGACAAATCGAGGAAAAGTTCGGAAAGGAAGAAACAGACGTCAAAGTGCCCTGCCCTGAATTTTGGGGTGGATGGAGAGTTGTTCCCGAGTAAGTTCGAGCGAAGTCTTATCTTTCTTCCTCGTATTCTCTCTTGACTCTTTTGAAGCTGACTTTTCCAACGCACTACTTTCGTTAATCGGTTGTCTTTCTCTCGTTTAAAGTGAGGTTGAATTTTGGTCCGGCCAGCCATCGCGCTTGCACGATCGATTCCGATATCTTCGTTTGGATAAGCCCACAGAGGATGGAAAGGAGTGGCAAGTCGATAGACTGTCTCCTTGATCTAGGCATCTTATCCTCGGATTACATTCCCTATCTAGGCGTTGGTCCCCGTTTCACCTCACCTCTGAACAAAAAGAAAACCAAAACCAAATGTCCAACGCTCTTGGTCCTGCCTTTTCCGAAATAGAAATGCGATTCACAAAGAGTAAGGGTACAGTAGGAATCAGACAGTATGCACAAGAAGGGCAAATCATATACCAATGTTTTGACCACAACCAATTAGTCAGAATTAAATGAATGATATATGAGATCGAAAGAGACCCGAACGAGAACATTAAACAACTAAACAGGTAAGAGATGAAAAAAGAGGATGGATGGGTATAGATAGTAAGTGATGTTAATTTAGAAAGACGAAACTAAGAAGCAAGACATGAGGAGTCGACATCAATCCTCCTCGCTATCGTTCATTAGACTATCCCCTTCTTCCTCTTCCTCTTCCTCCTCCTCCTCCTCCTCATCATCCATAAGCAAACTGTCATCCACAGCATCCTCATCTTCATCTTCTTCACTCTCACTCTGAGCATGAACAGGCTGTCTAGACTTGTGCGAACTTGTCGCTCGAACCGGAGGAGCAACCTCTTCCTCTTCCTCTTCTTCCTCTTCCTCTTCTTCCTCTTCCTCTCCCTCCCCTTCCTCAGTGACCTCTTCACTGACTTCTCCTGCAGACTTGGACCTCTTTCCTTTCGACATACCCGAAGGCATTGGGGTCGATTCTCTATCTCCTTCTTCCTCTTCTTCCTCTTCTGTAGAGGCTTCCTCATCAGTTTCTAAGGCGGGAGATTGGCGAATATCGACTTTCTTCGCACTGGAGGTTGATATACGAGATTGAGTGGATGCAGTAGAAAGTCTGTTGATTTCAGAATACAACCAGTTCGGTTCAGTGATTCAGTTGAAAATTCTCTATGATTATCTCTTCGGCAATAAGCGAGACCAAACAATTGACAAGTAGAGAAGAGAAGATCCAAGAAACAGGGAAACGTACGGTGCTTTTCGTCCACTACTACTAATCGGTTTAGACGGCACGGGAGTTCCCGTATCATCCTCATCGACTTCATCGAGCCCCCTGCCACCCGATACTTACGTCAGTACTAGACAAATCGACCGAACAAGGAATCCCAAAAGAGAAAAAGAAAGATCTCACAGTTCGCTTAGAAATTCGTTAACACTCGTCTTTGCATCTTCCATCTTTTCCGGTTCGTTTTGAGAAAACTCTGCCAGCTGAAGACCGAATCGCTTTGTAAGAGTCACCTCAAATCGAGCCAGTGCATTTCTTGAGACGGAATCTTTTAAAGAGTTGCTCTGAATATCTCATTCGAAAAGCACGAGGTTAAATGAAATTCGCCTAGAACGCACGCTCTTTTGTAAAATAAAGAGAGAGAGAGAGGGAGAAGGCACATACGGTCTGAACAGTCTTGATCAAGAGAATGACCTGTCGAAGTTTTAGAAGATCGCATTCATCAGGGAAGTAAAGCTTGTTGAGAATTTGGGTAAAGTGCTTTCGTTCCGTCACTGAATCGTTGAGAAAAAGATATGGTCAACATAAGATATACACGAGTAAACAAAGAGAAGAACAATGAAAGCTAGACAAACTCCAATCGGCAACGAAGAGTCCTTTGAGCAGATCGATAGACATGTCAACCTGTATCTCTCGATCTTCTGGCTTGAGATCTTGCTGGCTACACAACCCAATTTTCCAAATGTCAACAACGGCAGTGAGTTATTCGAAACAAAACCTCTCGGTCAGACTAATTGAGCGCATATCAATTCCCGGAGAGAAAGAGAGACTGACAAAGATTTCAGGGGATCCGTCCATTCGAGGAAGAACATAGCGACCTGATTAGAAGACAGCATCTCCTTGTCTTCGTTCAGGTCTTCAGCTTCTTCGTTGAGATTTTTCAAGGTCGAGAGGAAGATCTGGGGCGCAATTCGGGAGAAAAGAAAATAGAATCAATGGACAGGAAATTTGATGAGCAAGAAACAAAGCCGAGAAAAGAAGGAACAAAAACTACTAACTCGCTGCATACGCCTCTGATTTGCACAAGATGAAAAGCAATATACTGGCAAGAAGTAACTCAGACATTGCCGAAGAGCTGCATTATCTGCATTATCAGGCCACACGTATAGCTGAACGAGTTGACTGAGAACCTACAAGCCAAAATGAGAGACACAAAGAGAAAGATATCAGATCTACGATTTTCATGCGAGTACAGCAGAGAAAAGTCAGAAAGAGAAAGTTACGAACGGATTCGTCCGTGAGGAAACCAGCAAGCATAAGCTTGGCAGCTCCTTCCACAGCAATCGCTAAGGCGGCATCTTCTGATTGATCAAGATGATAAAGCACAAGATCTGCCAATGGACTCTCCTGAAAAATGGCACAAGAGAAGTTCAAACAAAAACAAATATACAAAACAGGAGCAACAAGATGTCAATGAAAGAAGGAAAGAAGAAGTCAGAGATCGAGAGAAGACAACAAAGAGCAGGCACTCACACTATTAGACTGAGGGAGAAGTGTCTTGATGTCGTACAGCATGAGAAGATCAAAAATGATCTGCAAGACTTCATTAAGTAATGGACCCTGAGCGGACTGGGCCTGTGAAAGGAAGAGTCCTCTGAAAGCGGGCGGCGCAGATTTCTAGTTGATCATGAAGGAAAGGGAAAGAAGAAAAGTTGAATTCACAAAATATTATTTTCAAGTTCAGAAGCAAGATGAAAGGCAAGAAGAGGGAAATCGGAAGACAAACCTTGTCGATAGTACAGACCAGACCGAGGCAAACTAGACCTCGCTCTCGAAGTTCGGGTTGCTTGCTAATGACAGAAGGAGTAATAAGCATGGGAATCAATCCATGCAGAACTGAGTTTTCTTGGAGTGTCTATCGTTTCCGAGAGTAAAGATGCGGGGCGAGGAGTCAGATATTCGATTCCAGCACACAATCCAAAAAAAAGTTCGCTTCTACGTCAGGGTACGAGAACAGAAAATTGAAAACATACTCCATTGACTCTCTCTAGAAGAGCCTTGAGGATATCCAAACTTCTCACATCGACTAACATCCGCCTTAATGTCTTCTCTTCCTCCTTCTCTTTATCTCCGCCTCCCAGACTAAGCCGTCTTAGTCTTTCTCTCAACTCCTTCTCCTTCCTTGCACCTCCACTTCCTCCATCTTCGTCCTCATCCTCGTCATCGTCATCGTTCTCTAGCGCAGGTGTTCCGGCTCGAGAAGATGAATCCAGTACGGTATCTCGAATCTCGTGGATAACTTCAACAATAACTCGCATCAAGTCCTTTTCGGTAGAAGACAATTTACGAAGGACGTCCAGGTTGTAAGGGATCAGAGACGCCGGAAGAGACTGTTGGGAGATCATTTCACCTATCACGAGAAGAAAGCAAAACGAAAAGCCCAACCACCGGGTTAGATGCACAAGAATGCAAAGATATAAACTTGCCTGAGAAAAAGGAGCACATACGAGCTAGCCCCCACATCTTTCTCCTGCCAATTTCATCAGAGTAATCCAGCCCGACAGCCAACTTTAACATTTCTCGAATGACAAACTCTTTTTCCAAGATTTCCTGTTCCCAGTCCCTCTTCTTCTCATTTTCTAGATCGTCATCGTTCTGATCAGCATGTGCATCAGCATCCTCAAATAGCTGAAGAAGGTGGTTGTATTCTGCCTGAAGGTAGAACGCCAGAGCAGTCACCACGGGCAGATTTGATTCCAACTTGGTCTCGTCAGAAATCTCTCGGCAATGATCAACAAAGATCCGGGCTAAAAGCGCCTTCTCTGGATTTAAAGTCTTCCAATAGTTTTCTATACGTGCGCATCCGAGAGATGTATGGATGAACAAACAAAGTCAGGAAACTCAACAACAACTTACAGTACACACAGATGAGAGCAGAAACGATCAAAAAGCTTGCTCATACCTGTAAATTCTAAGCTCTGAAATGTGGACACGTTTCCCTCAAAAACCGACAAAAGAGCTTTTTCTGCCTCTTCGGAGCTGACGACATCGAATCTTTTCAAGAACTCAATCAGCCCGCTCATCTCTTCGCCATTCGTTTCTCCCTGAGACGTGGCTTTGATTGCTTCGACCCAAGTTCCAATCATATACCCTGCTGCCTTCCGAACTTTCGGGTCTCGATCACCTAGACCAGTTCGGACGAGAGATTCTCTCTGAGATATGGTCAGTCGACGAGGGTCGCCTAGATTCTCGAGAGAAAGTGAAACGAGATAGACAGATCGTCGGAGTGTCGGATCGAGGTCTTTGATACGGAGGAGGATATGTGGGAGGGTTTGAGATGTAGTCGGAATAGAGAAGAGCGCGGTTTGGCGTACATCACTTTTCAAGTTAAAGTGGTATCGACAGAAGTGGACATCATGATTCGAATAAGAAAGGTTGAGGGCATAATACGATGCGTTGTTAATAGAAAACCTATCCAATCTTTGGAAAAAAATTAAATCGGTCAACTTACGAGGATGGATCCATGGTTAAGATATCTAATAGAACCTCCATCACGTCCTCCTCATCCTCATCCGGTTCAATATCTCTGAATGCCATCAGACCCAACACTGCCTGAACTCTCACAGGTCCTTCCTTATCTCTTGTCCTTTCGAGTAGAGACCGTCTGAGCTGTTGAAACAGATCCTCACTGGAAACGGTTTATTTTTTCAACGGAGAAGTAAAATTGGGTGGGTTAGAGTACAAATTCACAAACACGTATATATAACAATAACAACAACAATAATAATAGCTTACTCGATTTCTGGCATGGACTTGAGAAGAAGAGAAACCAATTGAGTGCATCTGAATCGAACGGCCTTATCCTTTGCAGGGAACCCTCGAAGAAGCATGGTAATCAACTCTGCAAATAATCTGGAAGAAGGAGTATCCTCATCTTCCTCGGCAGTTGAGTCTATATATATATGTATAAAGAGGGGTTAACGACCTTTTGATGAGTTGGATTGAATCTTATGGAGAGCTGTTTATGGATGGAAACCGACCTTTCTCGGCCAATGCATTTATGAAACCAGCTACGAATTTCCCTACTCGGTCACCAGCCACGACTCCTTTCTTGACACCTAAACATCTCTCCAGTAGATCAAGAAACAGCTGGTTGAAAGCTTGTTCACCGACTTGCTTATTCGACTGATTTTTCTTAGGAGAAGGTGTAGTAACTTGGACCGCTTGGTTATGTATCTTGAGTAGCCGGACGATATTTTTCCGATGGTTCGTTAGTGACTGTTGAGTTTCATCGAATATTTCTGGAACAGAAGATAAAACCGAATGAAGAGAATCTAAAGAGAGGGGTGGAGGTGCCATGATGGCTCCAAACTAGGATGAACGTGGTGAATGAATGTGTATGCTGGTGATGGGTTAAACAAAGCAAACGGTGAGAAGAAAGAAATCAATTCTCTACGCGTCAGACGCGCTCATGTTTTGAGCGTCAGTCACGTGTCTTTTTAACCTGTGTCAAGCAACCAGCTTGGCCGGTTCGGACAAGACCGATTGGGTTCAGATTATCCGATTATAGTCATTTCTCGCATCGCTTTCTCTTTCTCTTTTCTTTCTTTCTTTCTTGCCTTCTTCTCCCAACTATCGCACTCATCAAAGCAAGATGGAGTTTGAAACAGAGACTTACTTACACGTAGTCTATACATCAGCTCAGGTCAGGATGATTCTTGCTCTGGACAAGGTAATTCTCGATA
This sequence comes from Phaffia tasmanica, assembly GCA_014825565.1. NCBI lineage: Eukaryota > Fungi > Basidiomycota > Tremellomycetes > Cystofilobasidiales > Mrakiaceae > Phaffia > Phaffia tasmanica. Next base: position 14,041 of record MVAI01000052.1, on the reverse strand, counting down.
TTGAAAGTTCATCCAACTAACTCATAAGCTCTTCACTATCGGGGTTTTGAATCGATCTCAGGCTGTCTTGGCGACCACCCTTGTACTCCTGGTTGGATACCTTGCTGCTGGAACTAGTATCTATGGACCTGATACTGCTCTGGTAAGAGAACGATTTTTGCTATAAAAAATCAGGAGGAAAGCTTCTGGGTGCATACGTTCTTCATGCTTATTAAGCAGTTCTCATACTGCCCTTTTGTGTACTTGATGAACGATATAGGGCCTGAGAAGGATCTCAAATGCATTGCTCCTACCCGCCTTGGTGATCTCGATCATTGGTTCGACCACATCGATCAAATCGATCGTATCGTGTTCGTAATGTGCCTTTCGTCTGTTTCAATGAAGATGTAGAGTATCTCGATCTTGTTGTTGACCTTCTCACGCTCAATGTGCTGATGTCTTTTCAGATTGGCCGATCATCGCTTGGACTCTTTTTGCCCATGTATCCTCTCTATTGGTTTCTTATGTTTTATTCTATCGGCTGTTTGGGCTTCCTGGATGGATCGTAGAGGCTTTGTCTATCAACAAGTACGAAACCCTTATCATTGCTCAAACCATAGTAGATTTGCTGGCTGATAAGTGTTTTTCATATAACCCCCATCAGCCTTACAGCGTTCCCGTTGCTCGTTCTAAGTGGCATGTCTTTAAGCTCTGGTCTTATGGCCCACTTGAAGAACGATAACGTTCTTAATGCTGACGGAATAGATACCTCTGTCAGTCAGCTTGCACGAGGATTAAACTACATCCTCGTCAATGCTTTCGTTTCTGAGATTGCTAGGTACACCTCCTTACGTATTCCTCGAAAACCGTCTTTCAAGACACTGACACATGTAATTTCCTTATGAAACGCAGGACAGTCATCGTTCGGTACTTTCTGCCTAAGCCTATTCCGGCAATCAAGCTCCCTCTAGATGAAGAAGAGGACATTCCTGCCACGCCCAACTCTGAGCACAACACTATCACTCCTAGCGCCAGCGCTTCTGCTGCGCCCGGATCTGCTACCGAGCAAACGCCCCTTCTCGCTTCGACCGATTTCCCCCCAAACTATAGCGCTACCCCAAGTGTTGATCCTGCTTCTCATACTAGACCTACAGGTGTATACGCTCATTTAAATCCCCTCGCTCTATCGGGAGCTGTGGCATTTGCGTTGGCATGCATCCCAAATGTTCAGTCCATATTGTTTGGATCGATCGGAAATGGTAGTCTGATTGGAGGGACGGTCGGAAGCACCCTAGGATTTTTGGGATCGTCCTTCGCTGTCTTGGAGCTTCTAGGAGCAGGAGGAGGACTAAGGTTTGGAGAGTCGTATGTTCACTTGCCTCGTTATGATTTGCATTGTCTCTAAGAGAAGAACATTGTTTTCTGATATCTTCTACCGGCTTTGTTGTCGGCTTTTTGGAAAGCAGGTTAACGAAGGATGAGAAGCCCTTAGGTGCCGTGCTATCCATCTCGTTCTGGCGGTTTGTTGTCCTTCCCGCGCTTTCGATTACATTTGTCTACATTCTCCAACATCACGTTGCTGCCTTCCCTCGAGATCCTATCCTCGTTCGTCTCTTTGTCTTGTTCACACCTTCGTTTTGCTTCATTTTTCTGCAGACCCCAATGCTGACATCTTTATTGATGCAATCGATATCTCTTTATGCGTTTAGTCAATCGTTTTGACTTTGACTACGCTTACTCCTGCGCTCTTACCTCTATCCCGTTCAATCACATCATACCAAACTCAAGCGTACCTTCGATCGTATTTTGTCCTTCCGTTCCTCACATCCTTTGTGCTTGCCGCAAGCGTGGCCGTGTCTGGTCGAGGAGTAAGTTTTGAAAGTAAAGTCGATTGGGGATCAGCATTCAAAAGAGCGTTGGGCGGTGGAATCGCTGGAGCTGCCGCGATGATTGTTCAGGTCTTGACGTTGATGCCTTTGCGAACGGTCATGAACTATCAATACCGATTCGGAGGATCCATCAAACACGCATGGGGAACCCTCCTTGGTGACGGTGGATTCCCTCGGTTGTATGCTGGACTACCAGCTGCGCTATTTCAAGGACCGTTATCTCGGTTTGGAGACACAGCCGCAAACGCTGGCATTCTCGCTCTTCTTGAATCCATTGATTTGCCAGTACTTGTCAAGACGATCGGGGCTTCCGCCGCGAGCGCTACATTCAGAATGACGTTGACTCCTATCGACGCGCTTAAGACGACTCAACAAACCCAAGGAGGTGTAGCAGGGCTCAGGTTGTTGAAGCAGAGGATCAAAGAGTTTGGAATATCCAGCCTTTGGTGGGGTGCTCTGGCAACGGCGGCGGCGACTTTTGTGGGTCACTACCCTTGGTTTGCGACTTACAATTGGTTGTCGGAAATCGTTCCTCCAAGCCATTCATTGATCTCAAAACTTGCTGTCAGTTATTTTCTCGTTCTTACGCTCTTTTCTCATCTCTTCAAATCTACTCAGAAGTATGTCGGCTGAACAGACATTCCCTCCCTTCACTTTGGCCGATGACAGAGACAAGCTCTGATCGGATTTTCAGCCTCTGTAGTATCCGACACATGCTCCAACTCTCTCCGAGTATTGAAAACGTACAGGCAGGTTCACGAGGGCGATGTCGGATACATAACCGCTGCCAAGTCCATCGTTGCAAGTGAAGGATTTGCAGGCTTGTTTGGACGAGGACTAGGAACGAGAATCTTGACAAATGGGCTGCAGGGACTTTTGTTCTCTATTCTTTGGAAACTGTTCGCTGATTTGATTGCTGGAGGTGGAAAATGATGAATTTGACGAGAGAGCTGTGGACACAAACTCGTGTTGGGTCTCTCCTCTTTTGGCGATGCCGCTGAGACACGCGAGCTTCATTCTATCTTCGTCTACTTGATCTTTGTCTATATCTTCACCTGTTTATTCTTTTTTTTTTCTCATCTAGTCTACATCTGTCCGAAAAACTCTACTCTTTGTTTCTTCTTCTATATTCGACTTTGTTCTTGCTAATCTCAAGATTTTAATCAAATGACGTATAGCATTTCAGATCGAGATTTTTTAACTCAAAGCGCATATCGTTCTCGCGAGAACTCGAGAGTCTGAAGAAAAAGAAACAAGAGAATACATATGTATATTGATCGACTGATCAATGGCGAAATACAAACCGAGAGGGTTTCTTTTCCTTTTAGCTCTCCCCGCCACTTAGTGGCCTTGCTCTGTGTTTAATTCTACCTGCCCGTTTCTCTCCTTATCTTCTACAACTGGGATCTGACCTTTGGAGCCCAAATCAGGCTGATCATCCGTCCTTTGTCGTTCTTGCTCCTCTTCTTCCATCCTCAGCAACCGCTCCTTCATTGGTGCTTTCCAATCGCCGACCTCTAACGCATCTTCTCTGGCTTGTTGAAGAGATTGAATGGCCAGTCGGTGAACGTAGTCTGATCGGAGATCCGTCCGGGGAAGGGCAGCAGGAAGGAGGCCGTACACCATAGAAAGAATGATCTGTGGACAAAGAGGATTAAAAGGACGAGTGGAAGAAAGGGAGGAGAAATGGGGAGGAAACGGAGGAGGACGAAGGACCAAAATAGTCGAAAGAGAAGGAAAAAAAAACGGAAAGGAGAGGGTGTGTGTCAAGGCCGGTTATAGAGAATGATAGCGGTAAGGGTACAGATCAGGTGTCCAATAGACTACAAGAACCAGAGGATGAGAGGGGAGTCATTTTGTTGGCTTTCCCTTTATCGCTTTGCTTTTATACCCTTGGTCTAATGGCAGACAAACACAAAATGAAATGGATGAAATAGAAAGGAGATAGAGCACGAACCGTGAACACTAGCCACCTTGCGCTTTTAGCCTTTGTCCAGCCCTGAAATATCCCATCTGGCGCTACACCCGAAGTATTGGTTCCAAATCCGGGGGATGTCTCCCATTCCGCGGCTGGGTTGTGATTCCATCTACCACGAGGTTTAGTCTTAGACTTTGGATCAAAATACATGGAGTGGGCATAGCGTTCGAAATTTGCATGATGATAAGATTGAGCGTTTTGTGAGAGATTGTGACGGGTGGATGAAGACCGGGGGTAGTAATCGGAAGGTGAGAGGCGAGGAGCGCGAGAATAAGCCCAACCGGTCTTGAAAAAAGAAGAGAAGAAACCGTCAGCAACAGAGATGGAGGATGATGTCTGGTATAAGATTCACTCACTTGAGTTCTACAAGTGGTGCAATGCTCCAACAGGAATAACAATCAGCGGTCATGTGCCTGAGGACGACTTGACTGAGGCCACAGGAAGTGAGACACCTCGACTGACTTACCTTAGATAAAGGTCTCGACTTGTCGGATTCCCTAATGTCTCATATGCTGTCTGAAGATAATGGAATCTCTCCTGGATCACGCAAAGCAGACCGGCTGATCGTTAGACCCCTTTTCTACGTAGCTGATCTCTTTGAGGGGTAGATCCTATCCTTCTACACATATCACTCACTTTGGCTGGGATCGGATGTATTTTGAGCTTCTCACTCGTCGAATGACAGTCTGGATGATGTACTCTGACGAGTCTATAATATGCTTGTTTGACTTGTTGACAGGATGCTCCCTCTGGCAGATGGAGTACTTCCCAAGCGGACGAGGGATTAATCGGGAAGTCTTCGTCCTTCAACGTTATTGGTGAAGCAAATGACCGGATACCGGATGGTATACTTGACCTTGGGATCGCCTGACAACGAGATGAACATAGTAGCGTACGTAGAGACATACTAAAGGTATACACTTGTGTATGCTGCAAGACAGAGATGAGAGATACAGATGGTGATAGAGCGTTCTTTGGGTCTACTATCGAGGATGATAGGAGAAGTGAAAGAAAAAAGAATAATCTTTCAGATCGGAAAGACGCAGGACGTAACCGATCTCGGCCTGACGTCAGCCTGTGATATCAATGACGCTTTGACCGCCGGCCTTCCGACAATTCCTGGTTCCTGGTTCCTGGTTCCTTGTTCTTACTTGTGTTCCTGTTCCTATAGTCCATCTCATCTCATCCCACGCGTACCATCACCATCATCATCAACATCATGTCCTCAGACGCTGCTCCACCAGACCTTCCATCCGTACTCTCTTTTGCCATCGACCTGGCAAGACAGGTAAGCATCGGCTTCTTTGAACCCAACAAATGACATCCGTTTAATCACTCCAAATGAACACTCAACCTCTCGACAGGTTGGACATCGCATTAAAGCAGGTTCTCAAAATCGATTCGCCGCTCAAACTGGAGTAGACGAAAAGAAAAACTCGGTGGATGTACATCCTGATCATTTCGTTTGTTGAAATATTGTGGTGTAAAGCCATTCAAAACTGATGTTTAGCTATCATCTTCAAACTAAATACGAAAGCTCGTAACCGAGACCGACCAGGCTGTCGAGAAGTTCATTCTTGAGAAAGTCACAGAGGCCTACCCAGAGCACAAATTCATCGGCGAGGAGAGTTACGCAGCCGGCAAGAAAGTTGTGCTGGGGAACGAGCCAACGTATGTCTTTCATATCTTGTGTTTCCATACCGAGATGCTGTTGCTCATAAAAAGATAAGCTTGTTGTGCTCAAACGTCACAGGTGGATCGTAAGTAATTTACTAATGACCCGGTAGTTCTCATTCACTCGAGAGTCTGTCTCGGTTCAGAGCTTTTTGGTATCGTCACGGATTTTGACACTGGATCGCATTTTTATTTTATTTAGATTGATCCTATCGATGGAACTACCAACTTTGTTCATGGTTTGTGCTCACGTCTGTTCTTCTTCCGGAATGACACATGCGCTAAACATATCTTGTTGTACACTTCTCTTTGTCATCTTCTAGGGTTTCCTATGTGTTGCGTCTCCATCGGATTCACGTTGGTTCCAGTTTCCAGCATTTTGTATCTCATTTGACGTGTGATACGAACAACTTACCACTATATTTATAATTTCAGTTACCTCGGTAAACCTGTCGTCGGCGTAGTATACAATCCGTCCGTCTCTATTTTCCTTTTCAGCCCTTTCAATTTTTCTTTCCTCATGTTCTACAGATGGTCTATGCAGACTCACACCACTTCTGTGTACAAATCAGCTTCCTTGACCAGCTCTATTCTGCTGCTAAAGGTCATGGTGCCTACCTGAACGAGTCTATCAAGCTTCCTCTCGTATCTCCACCTCCAACATTGACCTCCATTTCACAGGCTCTCATCGGTGTCGAATGTACGTCTTTTCAACTTTCACCTGTCTTTAAACAAAATTGAATAAATTTTGACTGATTGATTTGTTCTGTTCTCTTTGTGGCCATGGACCAAATCAACAGTTGGATCAGACAGGTCTCCCAAGGTGATGGACGCCAAGCTCAAGAGTTTTGGAAATCTTGCCGGACAAGGAGAAGGGAAGAGCATGTGCCGAGGAATGAGAAGTATGGGTAGTGCAGCTCTGGTTTGTTCATGTTTCCTTTCTTTTGTGTTTTTTTTTTCTTCCTATCTCTTGTTCGATACTCATGATACCCTCAACGACCAAATTGTCTTTGTAGAACTTCTGCGCTGTCGCTGCCGGTCAGGTTTGTATTACCTTGTGTGTTTGAACTTCCCTAGATGCAAGAGTGGGTGGGTCTGATGTCTGCACTACATTTCTTTCATACCTTGTTTACAGCTGGACATGTACTGGGAGATCGGCTGCTGGGAATGGGTCTGTCTTTCCCTGTTGTCTTCATTTCTATACTTGAACCCCTACTTATCCATTTCCCTCTTCTTGTTCGAATGCAGGATGTCTGCGCCGGAACTATCATCGCACAAGAATCGGGCGGTGCCCTCTTTGGTGGCTGTACCTCGGACCTTTCCGGCGACGTCTCACCCGAGATTCTTACTGGAAGGAAATATCTAGTCATCCGGGGTATTCCCGCTGGATTAGACGGCCAACAAGCTTTGGCCAAAGAATTCTATTCAAGAATCGTCGATTGGGATCAGAATTAAGATCTTGGTTCTTCCCAGGAAGAAACTCCTGTGGAAATTTTTACTCGGTCCAGGGATCGGCTTTTTTTCTTCATTTGCTTAATAGATTGTTGATCAGTTTTTGTTTCTCGATGACGATGACCAAATGATGGATCATGAATTATACATGATAATCGAGGAAATGCCCAAAAAATTCCACGATAGCAAGAGAGATGGAGAAGCAAGAGTAAGGAAGAAGAAAGGCGGATTATTACAAGAGACTTTTCACATCTGATAGACTTTCGAGGAAAATATGAACGAAATGTGGTGATGCAAGACGAAAAGGAGAAAAGTACAGTTCGAGCATAGGAAAACTCTACTAAAATAAGTGTGGTAAAGAATAAGAGACCGAACCGAAGAAGACAGGATGATAGTAAGAGGATGAACGAAATAGAGAAATAAAGGTCACAATTGGCAAAGGAAAAGGACAATGTGATCCTATCAATCCTGTTCCAACAAAGATGTTAAGATGACAGATGAGGGAAACAAGAGAAAAGAGATAAATCGGATCTGGCCTTGAGGAGGAAGAGCAAACCAATGGAGATACAGCATTCTAGATCTCTTCCATATCTACGTGTTTCCTTTTATGAGAGGGACCTTTAGCCTTTGACCTTTTGGGTGCAGGGGCAGTCGAAGACTTTGCTTTGGCTATACAGATACACAAACGCAACATCAGTACGATGACAAATTGAGGACCCGACTCCGACTTTTGAGTGAAGGGACACGTCTACATACATTTTTTGGGCGCTGAAGGCGTAGAAATCTCCGTCTGCTCCTCCTCTTCGTCCGCTCCCGAAGGTTTAGACGCTCCAAAGAATCCATCCTCGTCGACGTCCTTCCACAGGTTCTTTGTCGACGCTGCTGCTGATTGCTGATTTCCCGCTTTGGATTTTCCTTTTCCCTTCACGCCCGGGTTGGCTGCTGCATCTTTGGCGGCTTGTTCTTGATGGGCCAGAGATTCCGCCAGTTCCTATACCGAGCAATGACATATTCAATCGATAACAAGTATTTAGTCTGGATAGCAAAGATTAAAGGAAGGTGAAATAGTAGCTTACGTCGTCATCCAACAAGAGAGAAAGAACCTCATTCGGTTTGGCGGTATCGCCAGCCGGCTTGTTCCCGACGACAAGATCTTGAACCTGAGATTAGAAGAATCACCTCGTCGTCAGCGAATGGGTCAAACAGTGATGCTCGAGACATAAAGCAAGCTGATGGCTTACATCTTTCTTTTGGCGAGCGAGCTTGACGATACGTTCATCAATGGTTCCTTTAGTAATCAGCCGATACACCGTAACCTGACGGGTTTGACCCAGTCGATGAGCTCGATCCATAGCTTGAGCATCGTTCGAAGGGTTCCAGTCGTTATCATCTATCGAGGAAATAATCAGGTCGAGAATCAGTGAACCACTCGATCAGACTTTAAAAAATAAATGAATATAGAAACACGGACAGAAAATGACTGTATCGGCAGCTGTCAGATTGATACCCAAACCTCCTGCTCTGGTAGAGAGCAAGAAGATGAAGATTTCGGGGCTACACGCGGAAAGGGATATTAATCAGGATGTTTTCAGAAAGAAATGAAGTAAAAAAAAATTATAAAAGTAACAAGGAAAGAAACTCACTCGCTCTGCCATGAGGTCACCATATCACGTCGATCTTCAATCTTGGAAGATCCATCCAACCGAAGGTATTTGTATTGACGGTACACCAGATACTCTTCAATCAAATCAATCATCTTTGTCATCTGGAAATAGATGAGGACCCGATGGCCTTCCGGCTTGAGCTGTCTCAGTAACGAATCCAACCGGTTCAGCTTAGCCGCGTCAAAGATGAGACGTTTCATCTGAGGCATCTGCATCGTGGGCGGTGGAAGCTGCAGCGAGGGCGCAGATCTGATAAGACCGACAGGAGGAAGACCTGGGAGGATGTCGTCTACAGCTTGGCAAGCAGCCTCATCAGTCTCATCAGTCATGGAGAGACCGAAGAGTGCTTTCGAGGCAACTATATCTGTTCGGACAGCTTCTTCGGACCGTATGTAACCAAGGGAGGTTGAGTAGGATGAGATCGGGGGAGCTATCACCGTCGGTAGAACGCACTGAAGATCCCGTCGCGAAAGGAACGACGTGTCGAGAAGCGATTTAGAAGCACTGTTCAATGAAGGAAGACTAGCTACGTTAGATGAAGCAATTGAAGCAACACGCGGGATCATTAATCCATCGATGGGTCGACGAGACGTCGATGCTGAAAACTCGGGTTCACTAATCAGGTCAAAAGTTGGATCAGCTTTGTGAAATCATTTCAGAAGAAACGCGTTTGAATTTGACTAACCTTTCGTAAGGAGCGACCTGAATATCGTTCGAGTACACAGCAGCTCGTGTAAAAGCTTGCTGTAGAGGAGACTTCTTGATCGACGCATGTGCCTCGCCCGGGGAAAGACCTGCCAATGCCAAAAACGCAAATGGAGAATCTGATAACGACCCAGAATAAATTGGTTGTAGTTGATACCGAGTCAGCTTCACACTTTTTATGAAAATATGTTAGAGAGAAAGGGGGCTGACTATCTTGAGATATTGACTGATCGATCCAATCCACGCTCCAAATGTTCATCATGTTCTGTAGCCAGTGCGTATCTGACCCGGCATTCGAGAACTCCCCAGGCACAGAGAGTAAGCCACCGTCTTCGTAAATTAGACTCGGAACTTGATACTCGATAGGATTGCGCGTCGAGTCAGGACAGGTAAGAAGGTCTGGCTCTCGCATCAAGCTTGCCGTACGGGAAAAGGTGGCAAAAGCCATGGGCGCCTTGATATCTGCCCGTTCGAACAATTGCGGATGATTACAAACCTTATTGTAGAAGAAACGCACGATGAAGAGGTCAGAATGGAAGAGATATTTATAGAATGGAAGTTGAAGCCTTATGTTCCTACCTTTCGGAACTGCATAACCAAATTCATTAACGATCTAACACTGTCCTGGTCATCAAACGCGGCGCTTCGAATGAGATCCGTCATCGAGACATGTGCTTTGAGACTCTTATACATTGAACGCTGCAGAGGACTCGGTTCGACATATAGGTCGACCTCAATCTATGAACCCACCAGCATAAAGAATTCAGTGAAAGTGAGCCAAATACGGAAGCAGGTATAACTCAATTGAAACACACCTTGTCTCCAAGTTCATTTTGAACATTCTTCTTTACTCGTCGGAGCATGAAGGGTTTCAAAATCATATGTAGTCGACGAAGCTGGTGCTCATTCAAATTCGTGTTGCCTTTGTTGTCAGTCGAAGCAGCGGCAGCTTCAATATCCCTTGAGAACCATTCGCTGAATTCATCATGCGAGTCAAAGAGAGTCGGCATGATAAAGTGAAGGAGCGCCCAGAGTTCTAAAACATGGCAAGATAAGCGTTTAGCTTGTGATTGTAAAGTACCCATCGAGAAAAAGGAAGAAAATGGCTTACCCTGCATAGAATTCTGGATGGGCGTTCCGGTCAAAAGTAACCTATTTCGGCAATGGAAGCCGAGCAAGGTCTTCCAACGAGCACTAGATGAACTCTTAATGGCCTGAGCTTCATCCAGGATCATGTACTGCCATTTGACTTTCTGGAAGTATTTCTCATCAGCGACGACCTGCACAAATATTTATAAATATAACGACGATCAGCACGATGTCAAATGACCTGAGTAGATGTTGACACGAACCAGTTGATAACTTGTGATGAGCACATGGAAGGGCGCGTCTTGGTTATAACTTATCTGCTTTCGATTCCAAAACTTTCGAAGTGTCGCTCGGTCCTTGACGTTTCCCCAATAAGGTAACGTCTTGAGCTGAGGAACGAACCGGGTGATTTCTTGCTGCCAATTATGGAGTGTAGAAGCCGGAGCAATTACTAAGAACGGACCCCAGATGTCCTGGGTCTCGGCAAGATGAGCCATGAGAGAGATAGATTGGATGGTCTAGAAGATGACATCACAACGAACAGGTGACAGTTAGTGTCAATTCTGATAAGAGCGAGATATGTAATCCGAAAGACAACCGCTTACCTTTCCCAGACCCATCTCATCAGCCAGAATTCCATTGATACCTTGATCATAGAGACTGGCTAGCCAACTGAGACCTTTCAGTTGGTAATCTTTGAGTTGGACAGTCAACATCTTGGGCTGTTCCTTCAATGTGTTACCAATTGATGTTGGGTTCTGGAAATTGAGTTCCTCAGAGTCCACTAAAGTTTCGGTTTTTTTTTTGCAGATATCGAGAACGACGTAGATTTCAGTTCACAAATTTGACAGTGAAGTTCACGAGAAGGGCGACTCACGATTCAAATTCAATCCTGACTCCGAGTTATCCCCCTTCTTAGCTCTATCCAGGGCCTCGTTCTTCTTTCGCTCCTCCGCAAACTGAAGATCGAACGCGACGGCTTTCGCCCGATCTGCCGCCATGGCGGCCTGCGCATTCTTCCTCGCGTGAGCTTCCATGTTCGTTTGGTCGTCTGTTGAAGACAAAATCAGGTTAGTAACGTGAGAAGTCGTTTGAGTATCACGGACATTCGATAGTTCAACAAACGTACCATCGTCGAAATCAATGTCATCCAAATCGCCATCAGCAGGTGCATCGCTGCCTATCGCTGCCGCAGGTGCTGTGGTAATCGATGGAAGCCCACTCGAACCAGTATCTGCAGACTCCTCTGCTTCCGCCGCTATAGTCGCAATCAATGCGAACAACCAGATTGAAGAAAGAAAGAAAAGTAAAGCACTATAGGTCAGTTGAAGAACTAGATAGAATTGCCACAGGCGTTCTGTTGTCGATCAGAAAACCAAAGGAAACGTACTCTTGATCTTGCTTCCGACGAAATGTGAATAGAGCTCGGTCTGGGTGATTAAGAAATTGAGCTTTCGAGATTGACGTTGGGCCTCTCGCTGTTCTTCTTCTCGTCTGGCCTGTTCGAGTGCCTCTCTTTCTGCTCGTTTCCTGTTGTCTCGTTCGTCTTTTTCGTTTCTCTTCCAGAACATGAGCATCTGTTGATCGAAAAGAACAGGTCGACACGATCAGATAAGCACTTGATAAGAAAAGAAGAGAGAAAAGGGAGAAGCATAGCATACCTCTCGAACCATCTTTTTTGACCGAAGCTGGGCATTCTTGTTTGCTTGCTTGATTCGGATCTGAGACCGTCTACTCTCTCGAACGACAGCAGCGCTCATCTTCTTGTATTCCCTGCGACGAGCGTTCGAGCCATCCACCACCGTTCGATAGACCTACACAGCGAAGGAGATATGTCGAACAGAGCGTTTGTTGATTAATTAGTAAGAGGCAATGTTCTTTATATATCTCCTCGCTTGAATGACGGACTCGAGAAGAACAAAAACATATGATTCTACTTACTCTGGGAACGTCTCGAACAACATGCGACCAGACCTTCTTGTGGGCCTCTTGCATCCGTTCCGCTAGAATCTTTTGATCGTCAATCGGCGGTGGTAGCGGGACGACTGGATCTGGTAAGGGCGATGGCTGTTGCTGCTGCTGCTGCTGCTGAAGCTGCTGATATGCTGCTACCATGTCAGATTCGGCATGGTAGCCGTTTCCGTTTCCATTCATCATGTGGTAAGGGCGAACAGCAGAGAATGGATCGGTTTCTCCGCCCAATACAGGATAAGGTGGGTATCCAGGCGGTCGAGGGTAGCCCGGGTCGAATCCAGGAGGGAGAACTCCATTCGACTGCTTAATAGGAGGGATTCGCCAGAGAACACCTTTGTATCAGCCATGCAGGTCCCTGAAAGAAAGAGAATCTCAAACCAAACTGACCTGTTGGTATACCATAGCCTGTGCTTCCATGTGAGCCAACCGTTCTCGTTCTCGTTCCCTTTCTTCTTGTTTTCTTGACCTGGATTTCTTTGTAGGCTGTACTGAAAGTTCGTCCACAGCCGATTGCGATTTGGGCTGTCGAGTCCACTTTCCCTGATCAAACAAAGAGAGCGATGATGATTAATCGCGTGTTTCTCTTGCATGTTAAGCATCACAAGGAAAGAAGATGACAATAGCAAGGAAAGATTCTCACCTTTCCAACCCCAGGCTCCTTTCCTCTCGTACCTTTCTTCCTTCTCTGACCTGGTATCCTGTCCTTGCCCAGAGATAGCTCGCCCGACTCCAACGCACGAGCGGCTCCATCCGACGTCGAGAGGTCCAACTCGGTCCCATCGTCGTTGAGCTTGCGTTTTTTTGACCGTCTGTCATCATCTTGCAGCCCAAAGTTCTCAAAGTCTGAGAAGTCTGACTTGTCCTCCTCCTCGCCCTCTTCGTCCTCTTTCTTATCATCCTCCCCATCATCTTCATCGCCATCTTCATCGTCGTCTTCATCAAATGATTCATGACCAGTACCATCATCCAATGGATAAGGCAATTGGTTCAGCCCAGAAACTGACTGTCTGGCAGCCTTTTTCTTTGCTTTGGATGAAGCGAGAATCAGATCAGCTGCCTCGAATGAATCCTCATCTACCAATGCTTCCAGTTCATCCGCTGCGTCCCGAGGCGTATGAGCTTCACTACCTGGTCCCCCTACCGACCCACCTGCCGATCCACCTGCTGATCCACCTAGACCGCCACCTAACGTTAGCCTGATCCTTGTTGACGAGGGTCCACCTAGGCCTCCGGACGATTCGACCGCTTGAAGTCGCTCCCTCATCTCTGCCTCGATTGCCTCGTGTTTTTCCTGCAATTCCTGTGCCCGCTGGGCGGCTTGGATCGCTCGAACTTCTTTCGCTTTTGCCCGTGCTTTGGCTTTGTAGCGAGATCGGGCGACGGCCGCTTTGGCTTTCTTTTCCTCTGCCAGTCGGTCCCGCTCGGCACGGTAGATGGCAGCGTTCTCGGCTTCTTGTCGGGCTCGTTCGGCCTCAGCCTTTGCGCGCGCTTCGGCCTCTGCTACATTCCGAGCAATGTCCTCTCGGGCTTTGGTTTGGGCTCCATAGGGTCGAGTTAGAATAGCAGCAAGGATTTTCTAATGTTCGAGTTGAAAATATACGATCATAACAGTGTGAGTAAGATACCATGTAGAGGGG